>JARQOC010000003.1:293458355-293496241 GCA_033576535.1 Allobates femoralis
GCGTACCTGGCGGCCATGTTTAACACCTGAAGTAAAAGTAACGGAACTGCAGCTGTGGTGTGAGAGACTTATTTGCGGCGACCATTGGCCGCAGAGATGACCTGTAACATCGAGGGTACTGAAGACCGAGTGACCAACTGCCGGGGGAAGACCACTCCACTGCTCTGGGGATTGCGCTCCACCTGCGGGGAGTGGGACTATCCAAAGCTGCCGGTCATCATCTCCAGAGGTTCTGCGGCGGCCGCCCTGGCCGCATACCGCAGGTGGCGTCACAAATAACCCTTATCCCCTCAGACTTTCCCTAACATCACCCCTTTATGAAAATGACACTACCAGGGTCACAGGACCGAGTCTCGGCCCCCGTCTGTCCCCGTGAAAAGAACCGAGAAGTGAAGACGTGAGGACAACTAGTAACTGCCCGGTACCGAGTCTTCCCCGACCCTGGAGTGGGCGTGTCAGTAGTATTGTGGCTAACATATATAAAGGATATTAGCATCTAGTAACCTTGTCCATTGTTTATACTAGAGTGTACTTTTTTTTTTTTTTACTCATTTCCTTATTTCACATATACCGTATATACTCGTGTATAAGCCGACCCGTGTATAAGCTGACCCCCCTACTTTTACCCCCAAAACCTGGGAAAACCTATTGACTCGTGTATAAGCCGAGGGTGGACCCCAGCACAGGTATACAGCCCCCAGCATGTGGTATACAGGCCTCCCCAGTGGTAGTATACAGCAGCCTCCCCAGTGGTAGTATACAGGCCCCAGTAGTGGTATACAGGGCCCCAGCAGTGGTATACAGGGCCCCAGCAGTGTATACAGGGCCTCAGCAGTGTATACAGGGCCCCAGCAGTACAGGCCCTAGATACAGCCGTGCAGCATACAGCCCACCTTAGTATACAGGCCCCTGCAGCAGTATACAGCCCCCCCTCCTTAGTATACAGGCCCCCTGCAGCAGTATACAGGCCTGCAGCAGTAACACCCCCTCCTTAGTATACAGGCCCCCTGCAGCAGTATACAGCCCCCTCCTTAGTATACAGGCCCCCTGAAGCAGTATACAGCCCCCCTCCTTAGTATACAGGCCCCCTGCAGCAGTATACAGCCCCCCTCCTTAGTATACAGGCCCCCTGCAGCAGTATACAGCCCCCCCTCCTTAGTATACAGGCCCCCTGCAGCAGTATACAGCCCCCCCTCCTTAGTATACAGGCCCCCTGCAGCAGTATACAGCCCCCCTCCTTAGTATACAGGCCCCCTGCAGCAGTATACAGCCCCCCCTCCTTAGTATATGTCCCCCTGCAGCAGTATACAGCCCCCCCCTCCTTAGTATACAGGCCCCCTGCAGCAGTATACAGCCCCCCCCTCCTTAGTATATAGTCCCCCTCAGCTATAAGCCCCCACTCCACATTAAAATAACAAACACTTCATACATCACCTTTCCGGCGACCCCTGGCTGTCAGCGCCGCTCCTCCGGTCCCGGCTTCTTCCTCCTTGTGCCGGCTTCTATTCCTGTGGCCGACGCAGCAGGTGACGTCATCGGCTGCGCCTGGTCACATGACACTGGCACAAGGAGGAAGAAGCCGGGACCGGAGGAGCGGCGCTGACAGGGGTCGCCGGAAAGGTGATGTATGAAGTGTTTATTTTAATGTGTGCCACAGCCTGGGAGACATATACTAAGGAGGGGGGCTGTACATCACTGATGGGGGGCCAGTGTAGTGCAATATGCCGCTGATGGACGGGGGGATGCCGTGCATATTCATTACACTAATGAGGCGGCCCCACGTGACCTCCTGCAGTCACTGCGGCCGCCTCCTGCCTCCTCCAGCCCCCGGTTACAGCCTTCCTTCCCCCACAGCATACCGAGTGACTCGAGTATAAGCCGAGGGGGGACTTTTCAGCACAAAAATTGTGCTGAAAAACTCGGCTTATACTCGAGTATATACGGTACATTGGATTGTTTTTTTTGGGATTTTATCTTTTAAATGATCTAAAAAAAAGTAATGTTTCAAGGGGATTTTTTTGTTAGTTCACACTGTAGATGTACTGAACTTTAGTAAGGCTCCTTGCACATCAGCAGTTTGCTGATGTTTCCGGCCGATCCAGCAGATGGCGTATCATCTGCCGCCTAATGGCCAACTTGTGGCACCGATCCAGCAAGCCCCATTCATTCTCTATGGGGCTTGCTGTCAGGCGTGGCAAGTGCGGTTTGCCGGATCTGGGGAAAAAAGCTGCCAGCTGCGGTTTGTTGACCCGCCGAAACTGCTGGATTTCACGGATCGCGGCAAAAAACGTATTTGCCCCACCTGCAGCAAGCCCCATAGAGAATGAATGGGGCTTGCCGCAGGTGTACCATAAGTCGGCCGTTAGGCAGCAGATGCGGTAAATCTGCCAGATCTGCCGCATTCAGCGGAAAACGCTGATGTGAAAGCAGCCATATGCAGGAAGTTCAAATATATAAAGAAAGGAGGCACTCACCCATATGTAAAGTTGGTCTTGCAAAGATCAGTTGAAGGGGGATTACATCCGAAACAGTCACTGTTGTCTGCACCTCCAACACCCCCTCCCCTGCAACCTGCACCCTGCTTCATGCCGGAAGGCTGAATAAAAAAGCCTGAGACCAACTTTATATATGGGTGAGTGCCTCCTTTCTTTATATATTTGGACTATTATCTAGTGCTGACACAGGCGAGCACCCCCATTGAATGACTATCTGCTGCTATATTGGTGCAAGGTGTCCAGTGCCCCAATTCATTCTTTGTGAAGTGCATGCAGGAAGTTCTGCTGTGACAGCTCCAGTCTCCCTCCCACTACACCAGGCATTGCAGTGTTCCTTCATACAATTACATCAGTGACTTGACATAAATATTGAATGTAGATTAAGTTCAATCTATATTGAAAATAGTGGACTTGGATCCTTTAAGTAAAAAAACCTGTAAAAAATGAGTAGGTGGAGACTGGAGTATCATAAGCAGGAAGCTTGAAAGGAATTGTATTACAGTATAGAACAGGAACGTCTGTGCTGTCATTTGTGTTCTGGATATACACAAGCGGACAAAGTGCACGTTTCCCCATAACCTGTGCTTGGAGTGCAGTATGTTCTTGGCAGGTATTTTATTAGCTTTGCACATTAGTTTCTATAGCACAGCTTCAGCAGGAAAAATTCTAGCATGGCCAACAGACGGAAGTCATTTTATGAATCTAAACAACATACTTGAGAATCTAGCACACAAGAAACATGAGGTTACTGTGTTGGTTCATTCAGCCAACTTAATCATGGACATTAATGCGACGTCCAATTTAAAGTTTGAAGTGTTTCCTGTTTCATTTGAGAAAGAAAGAAATGAGGAGCTGCTGGAAGAATTTCTGCACATATGGATTTATGACCTGCCTAATATGTCATACTGGGAAACCTTTACACGCATATATAAGGGAATAATTGACTCAGTGGAGCTAGAACGACTTGTGTGTGATGGTATTATAAAGAACAAGGTATTACTTAATAGATTAAAAGAGGAGAAGTTTGACATCCTGGTTGCTGACCCCTTGGCTCCCTGCGGAGAGCTTATTGCTGAGCTCATTGGAGTCCCATTTATCTATTCCTTTAGGTTCTCAATGGGTAATGTGATAGAAAGACATTGCAGTCACATCCCAACACCATATTCTTATGTGCCAGGGACAATGACTGAGTTGACTGATAAAATGTCTTTTGTGGAAAGATTGAGAAACACAATGTTCTATTTATCTCAAGATGTCATATTCCATTTCCTTATTTCACCGATATGGAATCAATATTACAGTGAAGCACTGGGTAAGTATCATTTACACTCTAGCCTTCTCGGGCTCACATTTATATATATGTATGTCTTCATGTAATATTGCAATGTGTGTAAATTACTTTAGAGTAATATAATGTATTTTAAATATTAAATAATTCTTGGTATTTTGATTACTTTTCCTCTTGTATTACAATAATAAAAGTAACATTGTAGTTCAGCTAAAAGTTATGATTACTTTTTAAAGCTCTTGAACTCTGGAGAACATGATGTGCATGTGTGGACAGGTTCAAGGGTACACACTGAAGCCTTCTGCGTAACGGTGACTGGACTTTCCGGTGTGTTAATCAAACATTGGGATAGTCAAAACCTATGGCAGCAATATCAAAGAGTAAGATAAGATAGCCAAGTGGATCCATAGGTACAGTATATTACAAAGGTGAGTACACCTCTCTGCAGATATGACACTTTGATGCAATGTAAAGTAGTCTGTGAGCTTGTATAACTATGTAAATTTAATGCGCCCTCTAAATAACTCAGCACACAGCCATTAATGTCTAAAACAATAGCAACAAAAGTGAGTTCAGCCCAAGTGAAAATGGCCAAATTAGCCATTTTCCCTCCCAGGTGTCATGTGACTCATTAATTTCACAAGGTCCCAGGTATGAATGGGACAGGTGTGTTTAAATATGTGTTATCACTCACACACTCTCTCATACTGGTCAAAGGAAGTTCAACATGGCACCTCATGGCAAAGAAGTTTCTGTGGATCTATCAAAAATAATGTTACTCTAGTCTATTTAAAGATGGCCTAGGCCATAAGAAGATTGCATACAAACAAATTGAGATGTTGCATGGTGGCGAAGACCATACAGAGGTTTAACAAGACAGTTTCCACTTAGAACAAGCCTCATCATGGTCGACCAAAGAAGTTGAGTGCACGTGCCCAACATCACATCCAGAGACTGTCTTTTCAAAACAGACATATGAGAGCTGCCAGCAATGCTGCCGAAGTTAAAGGAGTGCAGGGTTAGCCTGTTAGTGCTCAGACCAAATGCCACACACTGCATCAAATTGGTCTACAGGACTGTCATCCCAGAAGGAAGCCTTTTCTAAAGATGATGTACAAGAAAACCCGCAAACACTTTGCTGAAGAGAAGCAGACTAAGGACATGGATTATTGGAACCATGTTTTGTGGTCTGATGAGACTAAAATAAATTTATTTGGTTCAGAAGGTGTCATTCCTGTGTGATGGCAACCATATGTGCCTTGTCTACAGTCAAGCATTCTGAAGGCCGCTTTACACGTCGCGATATCACAACGCAACTATGATAAAAAGTCACGTGGTTCGGGCGTTGCAGTTGATATCGTTCGTGCATTGTGTCGTGTAAATGGGCAACGTGACGCAAAAATAATGCAACTACGATATCGTTTTGGGATTGTGCATGCTTTTCCACCATGCAATATTGGCTATGCGATCTGGCAGGATCGTGCTGTGTGACAGCGCAACTACGATTTGGAGCACAACTTCCCCTATTCACTACAATGTTAATTCGTCGTTCCCTGAGTTGCTTAGACACGGTGTGAAAAAGGGGCGTACTACATCATAGTTGCATTGCCTGCTGATATCTCCCTGTGTAACATCTCCTATGCGATCTTGGACACGTGCTAAAAACGTGCGCGCTCCCGTGAAATCGTATGCAATATCGGAACGATATTGTGACGTGTAAAGTGGCCTTGACACTTTGGGCACAATTTGGCCATTTTCACTTAGGGTCGACTAAGTTTTGTTGCCAATGGTTTAGATATTGATAGCTGTGTATTGATTTACTTAAAGTACACACCATATTTACTGTTGTACAAGCTGTACACTGACTACTTTAAATTGTATCAAAGTGTCATAACTTGAGTGTTGTCCCATGAAAAAATATAATAAACTATTTACAAAAATGTGAGGGGTGTACTCACTTTTGTTATATACGTTAGATTGCCTTTTTTAACAGAATTGTAGGAAATATTGTAGTCCAATACCACAAAAAAGTTACTAAAAAGATGATGTTTATTACACAAATGTCTCCATAAAATAGGTCTGGGAACTTGCTATCTACCTTATGGAGACAGCGAAGTAGGTGAGGAGATTGTAGCCACTTCCCTCCTCTCAGAGTTTCTCCACTTCCTTAAAGGGATCCTGTCACCCCCAAAACACCTCAAAACCTATTAAAAGCTGTCCCTACAGCATAGTAACGCTTACCCTACACTCCTTTTACCTCCTAAAAGCACCAAGTGAAATAGGAGAAAAACGTTATTATAGTACCTCATTATGGATGATAATGAGTGACTATGCTATTCATAGTCACTCATCCAGGCTCTCCCACTGCATGATATCTCGCCTCCATAGGCGTGATCTTGGAATCTGATTAAAATGCGCGCCTCCCCGCCGCTCTCCTGTGTCTCGGCCGGCCTGTAGTGGGGCTTGGTGACGCGATACGCGTCATTTCCGGCGCCGGGTGACGTATACACCCGCGCCGCTCTGTTAGCTTCAAAACGCGCACTGCGCATGCGCATGCGCAGAGCGGGTCTTGAAGCCAACAGCGGCGCGGGTGTATACGTCACCCGACGCCGGAAATGACGCGTATCGCGTCACCCAGCCCCACTACAGGCCGGCCGAGACACCACAGAGCGGCGGGAGGCGCGCATTTTAATCAGATTCCAAGATCACGCCTATGGAGGCGTGATATCATGCAGTGGGAGAGCCTGGATGAGTGACTATGAATAGCATAGTCACTCATTATCATCCATAATGAGGTACTATAATAACATTTTTCTCCTATTTCACTTGGTGCTTTTAGGAGGTAAAAGGAGTGTAGGGTAAGCGTTACTATGCTGTAGGGACAGCTTTTAATAGGTTTTGAGGTGTTTTGGGGGTGACAGGATCCCTTTAAAGAAGTGCAAATTTCCATAAAATAGATTTTACAATTTTACATATAGGACAGTGTTGCGAGTTTCAGACTGCTAAAGGAGGTTCAGTGTTTTGTCATAGAAAAACTAAGTGCAACAGAAGCAGCTGAGAGAGCCTGAGAAATCAATATTTGACCAACTATATTTTCTGTTCAAAGTCTCTATTTTCCTTCAGTTCTGATAACCAGTGCTCTGAGTCCAGCTGGTCAACAGGGGTGAAAAATGAATGTGGATCAAGATCCAGTTCTACATCAACATCCATATCCTAAGTCCATAACAAACTATCAGACAATATATTTTGATTAGTTTGATCTACATTAGTGTGCTCTACGACCGTAGCATCAGAGGACAGATGCTTTACCCAGAAATCTTCAAGTGCTCCCTAAAGGTCTTCAATCCCATTAGACTAAAGACAGTAATACCTACCGATATTGATAGTGTTGTCCAATAGTATAATGTGTATGGGGCCGCCAGTTAGATATGGGGGGAGAAGTTGATCGTATATAGGATTTGAGTCTCACATTGTCTTGTGAGACTCTGGGTTTTAAACGTAGTTGATTTCTTCTGGTGCAGCTAGGGTTAAGGCGTTTTGGGTCAGGCAATGCTGGTTTGGGACCACTCCCCTTCCCGTTAAACTGTCACATTTTTCATTACCTGATGCCAGTTATAGAATTCATTCTGAGCTGACCACCGCTGAAGGAACATGCTTGATGTAACATAGTTTTTAAGGTTGAAGGAAGACTTTAAGTCCATCTAGTTCAACCCATAGCCTAACATGTTTATCCAGAGGAAGGCAAAAAAAAACCCATGTGGCAACACTAAGCTCCACATTGGGAAAAAATTCCTTCCTGACTCCAGATATGGCAATGAGACTAATTCCCTGGATCAACGCCCTATCAAAGAATCTAGTATATATAACCGGTAATATTATAGTTTTCAAGAAAGGCATCCAGGCATTTCTTAAACGTTAGTAGTGAGTCACTCATTACAACATCATGTGGCAGAGAGTTCCATAGTCTCACTGCTCTTACAGTAAAGAATCCACATCTATGATTATGATTAAACCTTCTTTCCTCCAGACGTAGAGGATGCCCCCTTGTCCTCGTCTCAGGCCTAAGAGTAAAAAGATCATTAAAAAGGTCTCTGTACTGTCCCCTCATATATTTATACATTATTATAAGATCACCCCTAAGCCTTCGTTTTTCCAAGCTAAATAACCCGAAGTTTAATAACCTGTCTTGGTATTGCAGACCCCTCAGTCCTCTAATAACTTTGGTCGCTCTTTTCTGCACCCGCTCTAGTTCAGCTTATGTCTTTCTTATACACCGGAGACCAGAATTGTACACAGTATTCTAAGTATGGTCGCACTAGTGACTTGTATAGAGGTAAAATTATGTTCTCCTCATGAGCATCTATGCCTCTTTTAATGCATCCCATTATTTTATTTGCCTTTGCAGCAGCTGCTTGACACTGGCCACTAAATGTGAGTTTGTTTCATCTACCCATACACCCAGGTCTTTTTCAGTGATAGTTTTGCCCATTGTTTTACAATTAAGCACATAATTATACCTTTTGTTTCCTCTGCCCAAGTGCATGACCTTACATTTATCCTCATTAAAGCTCATTTGCCATTTATCAGCCCAAGCTTCTAGTTTACATAAATCCTCCTGTAATATAAAATTGTCGTCCTCTGTATTGATTACCCTGCAGAATTTAGTGTCATCTGCAAATATTGAGATTCTACTCTGTATGCCCCCTACAAGGTCATTAATAAATATATTAAAAAGAAGCAGGCCCAAAACTGACCCCTGTAATACCCCACTGTTAACTGTGACCCATTCTGAGTGTGTTCCATTAATGACCACCCTTTGTTTCCTATCACTAAGCCAGTTCTTAACCCACTTACACATATTTTCCCCATCCCCATTGCTCTCATTTTATGTATCAACCATTTGTGTGGCACGGTATCAAAAGCTTTTGAAAAGTCCATATACACAACGTCCACTGCATTTCTTTGGTCCAGTCCAGAACTTACTTCTTCATAGAAGCTTATCAGATTAGTTTGACAGGAACAGTCCCTCGTAAACCCATGTTGATATTGGATCATGAGTTTATTTTTCTTCAGATACTCCAGTATAGCATCTCTTAGAAAACCCTCTAGGATTTTACCCACAGTAGAGGTTAAGCTTACAGGCCTATAATTTCCAAGTTCTGTTTTTGGCCCCTTTTTGAATATTGGCACCACATTTGCTATACGTCAGTCCTGTGGTACAGACCCTGTTATTATGGAATCTTTAAATATTAAAAATAATGGTCTATCTATGACAGTACTTAATTCCTACAGCACTCTGGGGTGTATCCCATCCGGGCCCAGGGATTTGTCAATTTTAGTGATTTTTAGACTATGCCGTACTTCCTGCTGAGTTAAGCAGGTGACATTTAATTGAGAGTTTTTGTTATCACTGATCATATTGTCTGTCATAGGATTCTCTGGTGTAAATACTGTTGAAAAAGTCATTTAGCATATTGGCTTTTTCCTCATCCTCATCCACGATTCCACCCAGATTATTTTTAAAGGGGCCAACACAATCATTTTTTAGTTTCTTACTATTTATTTAGTTAAAAAATATTTTGGGATTATTTTTACTTTCTCTAGCAATAAGTCTCTCTGTCTCAATCTTTGCTGCCTTGATTTGCTTTTTACAGATGTTATTTAATTTTCTGTATTTATTTAACGCTTCATCACTACCTACTTGCTTTAATTCCCTAAATGCTTTCTTTTTGTCACTCATTGCGCCTCTTACCGCTTTATTTAGCCATAGTGGTTTCCTCCTATTTCTAGCATGCTTATTCCCATAGTGTACATATTGTGCACAGACCCTATTCAGGATGCTAATAAACGTCTCCCACTTGCTTTGTGTACTTTTATGTCTCAGGACATTGTCCCAGTTTATTGCACTAAGATCATCTCTCAACCGTTGAAAATTTGAAGCTTAGTGTCCTTGTGGCCCCTCTACTACACATCTTATTAAAGGATACTTGAAAATGTATTATTTTATGATCACTATTACCCAAGTGATCTCCAACCCGTAAATGTGATATGCGGTCGGCCTGTTGGTTAATATTAGGTCCAGCCGTGCCCCCCTTCTTGTTGGGTCCTGAACCAGTTGTGAAAGATAATTGTCTCTCATAATTGTCAAAAACCTATTACCTTTGCTGGAATTGCAGGTTTCTGCTCCCCAATGTATTTCAGGGTAGTTGAAGTCCCCCATAATAATGACTTCTCACTGAGTCGCTGCTTCATCTATTTGCTTTATGAGGATATTCTCCCCCACTTCTATTATTGTTGGAGACTTATAACAAACCCCTATCAGTAATTTATTATTTTTTCCCCTTATCTCCACCCACAGGGACTCTACATTTCCATTAGATTCACCTATATTATCATGCAGGATGGGTTTTAAGGATGATTTTACGTATAAACAGACTCCTCCCCCTCGCTTATTTGTATGGTCATTTCTGAACAGATTATAGCTTTGTAAATTAACAGCCCAGTCATGGCTCTCGTCCAGCCAAGTCTCCGATATCCCCAACATGTCCTAATTATTTTCCAACAAAATCAATTCTAATTCCTCCATTTTGTTGGTGAGGCTTCTGGCATTAGTGTACATGCACTTTATGCATCTCTCTTTACCTCTATTCCTTCCTACTATATTGACTGTTCTAACCCCACCCACCTGTCACCCTAATTTTATTACTTGTGCCCAGGTTACTATTTACACTATCTTCCCCTCCTGTACATTGAATACCCTCCCCCCAATCCCTAGTGTAAACACTCCTCCAACCTTGCAGCCATTTTTCCCCCAGCACAGCTGCACCTCCCTATTGAGGTGCAGCCCGTCCCTAGCATAGAACCTGTAGCCAACAGAGAAGTCAGCCCAGTTCTCCAGGAACACAAACCCCTCCTTCCTACACCAATTACCTGAGCCACTTATTTATCTCCCTAATCTCCCGTTGCCTCTGTGGCACGTGGTACAGGCAGTATTTCAGAGAATACTACCTTAGAGGTCCTTGTCTTAAGCTTGCAGCCTAATTCCCTGAAATCATCTTTAAGGACCATCCACCTACCTCTAACTTTGTCATTTGTGCCAATGTGCACTATGACTGCTGGGTCCTCACCAGCCCCTCCCGTAATCTGTCAACCCGATCAGCGATGTGCCGGACTCGAGCGCCAGGTAGGCAGCACACTGTTACCTGTCTTTGTGACAGATTGCCCTATCTGTTCCCCTAATAATTGAGTCCCCCACTACCAGCACCTGCCATGGCCTGCCCTGCTCTTCTGTTTTCCCCCTTACTGGAGCTGACACTCCTCCGGCTTTCAGAAGACATGCCCTGCTGCAGCAGTGCAATACGTGAACTCACACCCTCCTCATCTGCCAACTTAGCAAATTTATTGGGATGTGCCAGATCAGGGCTAGTCTCCCTGGCACTCTTCCCTCTACCCTGCCTTCTAACTGTCACCCAGCTAGCTACCTCACTGTCCTGCAGCTCCATGCTACCATCCTCCCCCACAGCTATCCCATTGAGGAGCTGTTCGGTGAGCAGCAGACTCCCCTTCCATATTGTCTATGGATCTCAGCATTGCCAGTTGTTCATTTAGATCCAGTATCTGGACTTCCAAATGCACAACATACTCACATCTCACACAGCAGTATGCACCCTCAACCGGCTGTTCAAGGATTGCATACATGTGGCAAGATGTACACTGAATGGTATTGTCAATTATGGAGCTCATTTCCATATCGGGATTGCACCAGACAGACATGATAAGCAAGAAGAAATGCAAGTATTAATAAAATACAACCAGCAATTCAGTAATTCCTCCCTTCCAAACTCCCTAAATCCAAAGCCACTGAATCAAAAGTCACACACTTACTTCCGTCCGCAACTTGCGCTCCCGATCACACTCAGCTCGTGTCACACTCGCTAAGAAAGAAGATTTAAAGATTTTTTTTTTACTTAGCAGAAAATCACCTACAGCTCAGTGTACTTCCAAAGGACTGAAGCCCCAACAAGATGCTACTTAAACCCTATATGCACCCACCTTAATTAACCCTTGTAAGTATAGCTACACCCCAGGTTTAAGTGCAAAGTAGTTAACCTTTAACTACAGTATAAAATAAGATCTATAAACTTGTAGAGAGAAAGAAGTTAAGAAGCCCAATAAAATTAAAGGTAAAAAAAGCAGTCAGCAATTCACCAGGTAATTGTTGCAGGATTCCCAATCCTCTCACTGAATCACAAGTACACCTACTCCGTCCGCACTTGCGTCCGATCACACTCAGCTCTGTCACACTCCTAAAAAGAAGATTAAAGTTTTTTTTACCTTAGCAGAAAATCAGCCTAGAGCTCAGGTACTTCCAAAGCTGATGGAGTTCTGTGTCTGCCTTCCTGATGTTTGGCTGCAGTCTGAAGTACCGTATACTGTAAACATTTGCTATTCCCCAACTGTTCCTTCCCTTTGTCATTTTACAATAGTGGTGATGTCTTTTGCACCTACCCTCCTATGCACTACCCAGGGTGAGTGGAGAGACAGTTTAGGGATTAAGCAAGTGACGGTGCCACAGGAAGGACCCAATTTTGGATATTAGGCAGCAAAGGGTGCAGACATGGGTTAGTGGTAGGTGGTGACTTGTCTCCCCTCTAACTACCGACAGGACCTGCCTGCCCTCTTGCATCCTCCGTTGTACCCTTTGTGATCCGGAACGTGCCGGACATCCCCTAGTCCATGCTTGACAGTATATGTCAGATTGAGATAAGATGCCAGTGGCGGTGTCAAATGGAGATTTTCCCATAGAGAAAACAGGACCACTCAACTAAATGAACCCTCCCATTTAAGAAAGTCAGCTAAGATGACGATCAGTAAAGGCATTGTTTTGTGAACTAATGGGCATGGTGGCTTTAAGTAAGTGACTAAAAACATGTTTTCATTTTTAAAAAAGTGGCTAAATATTTTTATATTTTATCCTTTGAAAAACAATTCCAATTACTTATGCTCCCATACACATTAGATTACAGTTGCTGAAAATGAAGGATTTCAACCAAAACAAACGTTCATTATGTAATTATAAAGAACTAATGATCGTTTTAACTGACCAATTACAGACCATCAACATTTAAAATTAAATTGTCCTTGCCCATGAAGAATATTTTTTTCAATCTAATGTGGGATGAAAGTTCTTTAGTTTACAGAAAGATTGTTCGACTGTGAAAGATCTGTCATTAAAATAAAATTCTCAAAAACTAAAAATGTGCAGAATTGGAGAAAATCCAGCAAGTTATACTTAAGCTTGTTAAAATACAGTTGTGGCCAAAAGTATTGACACCTCTGCAATTCTGTCAGATAATACTCAGTTTCTTCCTGAAAATGATTGCAATCACAAATTCTTTGGTATTATTATCTTCATTTAATTTGATTTCAATGAAAAAACACAAAAAGAATTGTCCTAAAGCCAAATTGGATATAATTCCACACCAAACATAAAAAGGGGGTGGACAAAAGTATTGGCACTGTTAGACAAATCATGTGATGCTTCTTTAATTTGTGTAATTAACAGCACCTGTGACTTACCTGTGGCACCTAAAAGGTGTTGGCAATAACTAAATCACACTTGCAGCCAGTTGACATGGATTAAAGTTGACTCAACCTCTGTCCTGTGTCCTTGTGTGTACCACATTAAGCATGGAGAAAAGAAAGAAGACCAAAGAACTGTCTGAGGACTTGAGAAACCAAATTGTGACGAAGCATGAGCAATCTCAAGGCTACAAGTCCATCTCCAAAGACCTGAATGTTCCTGTGTCTACCGTGCGCAGTGTCATCAAGAAGTTTAAAGCCCATGGCATTGTGGCTAACCTCCCTAGATGTGGATGGAAAAGAAAAATTGACAAGAGATTTCAACGCAAGATTGTGCGGATGGTGGATAAAGAACCTCAACTAACATCCAAACAAGTTTAAGCTGCCCTGCAGTCCGAGGGTACAACAGTGTCAACCCGTACTATCCATCGGCGGCATCTGAATGAAAAGGGACTGTATGGTAGGATACCCAGGAAGACCCCTCTTCTTACTCCGAGACATAAAAAAGGCAGGCTGGAGTTTGCCAAAACTTACCTGAGAAAGCCTACAACGTTTTGGAAGAATGTTCTCTGGTCAGATGAAACAAAAGTAGAGCTATTTGGGCAAAGGAATCAACATAGAGTTTACAGGAGAAAAACAGATGCATTCAAAGAAAAGAACACGGTCCCTACAGTCAAACATGGCGGAGGTTCCCTGATGTTTTGGGGTTGCTTTGCTGCCTCTGGCACTGGACTGCTTGACCGTGTGCATGGCATTATGAAGTCTGAAGACTACCAACAAATTTTGCAGAATAATGTAGGGCCCAGTGTGAGAAAGCTGGGTCTCTCTCAGAGGTCATGGGTCTTCCAGCAGGACAATGACCCAAAACACACTTCAAAAAGCACTAGAAAATGGTTTGAGAGAAAGCACTGGAGACTTCTAAGGTGGCCAGCAATTAGTCCAGACCTAAATCCCATAGAACACCTGTGGAGAGATCTAAAAATGGCAGTTTGGAGAAGGCACCCTTCAAATATAAGGGACCTGGAGCAGTTTGCCAAAGAAGAATGGTCTAAAATTCCAGCAGAGCATTGTAAGAAACTCATTGATAGTTACCGGAAGCGGTGATCACAGTTATTTTGGCTAAAGGTTGTGCAACCAAGTATTAGGCTGATGAGGGTGTCAATACTTTTGTCTGGCCCATTTTTGGAGATTTGTGTGAAATGATCAATGTTTTGCTTTTTGCTTCATTCTCTTTTTGTTTTTTCATTGAAGACAAATTAAATGAAGATAATAATACCAAAGAATTTGTGATTGCCATCATTTTCAGGAAGAAACTGAGTATTATCTGACAGAATTGCAGCGGTGTCAATACTTTTAGCCACAACTGTATATATAAACTACAAAAACCTGACCCCAACTGATGGGGGTAGAGGAACTGTGTAACTACCAAAACCTGCAAAAGTAGGATCAATCGGTGTGATTGCTATGAATAAGAAGGAGTCACCAGATCCATACAAATATAAATAAATGTATGAAATATTAATAAAACATCAGGTGAAAAAAACTGGATAACAAGTGGGTGGGGAAACCACCCAGGTCAGGATAACCCAATAGTAGAAATAACCAAAAAGTGGGGGTCCCATTCTCGGTCACAATCAATGGTAAGTGGGAATACAGCTGTATGTACTAATTACATTGAGACATGATAAGGGAAGTTGTAAACAAATGAAGACCCAAATAGATAATCACTACCGACAACAGGCAAAGATGTAGTTCAAAGCCCCATACATTTTATAATCAAAGGTTACCTTGTGACTCCTCAAGAGGTGCAGGGTCCCTGGTCTGCCAGTTTACATGTGGGATACATCTATATCATGTTATAAGGTAATCTTTGGTTATAAAATGTATGGGGAACAATATTCCTAGAAAGATCATGCCATCGTCACCCAGTGTAATAGGAAATGTTTGGCCAGATTGATCGACTAAAATGGGCAATATGGACTAAATTTTGTATGTTCATTGATTTAACAATCATTCAGTCGGCTACATTTTTTACACAATGAGTTTGAGGACCTTTCGACTCAACTAAGCATGTATAAAATGGCCTGCTGAATAAGTATTATTAAAGTCTAAGATCCTATCAGCATGTAGCGCTGAGGTCCTGAGGTCCTGGGTTAAATTCCCACCAAGGACAACATCTGCAAGGAGTTTGTTTGTTCTCCCAGTGTTTGTGTGGGTTTCCTCCAGGTACTCCGGTTTCCTCCCACATTTTCAAAAGACATACTGATAGGATGTTTAGATTGTGAGTCTCAATGGGGAAAGCATTACTGATGTATGTAAAGTGCTATGGAATTAATAGCGCTATATAAATGAATAAATATTATTATTATTATATTATATTATACATGTCATTACTATTATGAATTTGGCTTCATTAGGTCGGCCAACAACATTATGTGAAATAATGGGGAAAGCTGAAATTTGGCTCATTCGGACATACTGGGACTTTGAATATCCCCGTCCACTTCTGCCTAACTTTGAGTTTGTAGGAGGACTTCACTGTAAACCAGCAAAGCCTTTGAGAGAGGTAAGTGCAACTCTGACAAACAAGATACCTGCTCATATCACATTTTTGTTAGATTAAGAGTATATACCAAAAAAAAACTCCTGTACATGAAATGAGGCTATGATGATTGCCTGACAGTAACTTTCACATGTCCGTCTTCACTGTGAGGAGATAATGGAGAGGGGGCGTGGCCTACACTGCTGACGGCAGCTCACAAGGAGACAAGGTTTGATCACATTAACAACTGTGCAATACTAAGGAAATCCTGAAATCCTGCACTGTTGGCGTCCCTTGAGGCCTGGAGTTGGGGACCTCTGATCTAGACTATTCCTGCTTGCTGCCTTAGGAATTCCCAGCCCAGTCTCTCTGCAGCTTCGGGCCCCTTGACTCTCATACGGGGTGACTCCTCATCTCACTTCCAGAAGTCCTCTCCTCACTGTGTCCACACACTTACTAACTTTTCTAAGATGTCCGCTACCTGTAGCAATTCCTCTGGTTACATCCACATTAACTATTTGTCATCCATATAAATATACCTGCAATACAATTACTGATCACTGGATGGTGACATTCCCTTATAAAAATTTCTAAAGCCTTTTATTCCCTTATGTTTCAATCTAAACACTTCTAACTCTGTTACATACTACATTAATATATACATTCTTATACTTTATAATTATATACTTATTATATATAATTATACTTTATAATTATACTTTATAATCTTCTCACTCTATGCTAGATATTAACATAACCAACATGGTTGGTATATTGGGAGCAGGGGCTTGCGGTACCGACCACCCCCTTACATGACAGTTACACTTTACCACTTCACAACCTTGAACATACCTATACATCAGGGGTCTCAAACTCGCGGCCCGCGGGCCGCATGCGGCCCCTGGAGCTTCCCTGTGCGGCCCCCAGCACTTTGGACCAAGAACCATGCTGGCGGCGGTCCAGTGCATGGTGCCGCCGCTTTCCCCGCTATAACATTACTTGCGGCCGCTTCACTGTCTCTGCCGCTCGCTCTGCCGCTCTGTAAGCTCAATACAAGCCCCTCAGCCAATGAGAGGCCGCTGACGTCACCTGCGGGCCTCTCATTGGCTGACGGTGACTTGCATTGAAATTGCAGAGCGAGCGGCAGAGACAGTGAAGCGGCCGCAAGTAATGTTATAGTGGGGAAAGCAGCGGCACCATGCACTGGACCGCCGCCAGCATGGTTCTTGGTCCAAAGTGCTGGGGGCCGCACAGGGAAGCCCCAGGGTCCCCATGCACTGGACCAGCATGGTTAGTGTAATAAAAGTGTGTGCTAGTGTGAGTGCCTGTGAGTGTAAGTGTGAGTGCCTGTGCCTGTGCGTGTGAGTGTGAGTGCCTGTGCCTGTGAGTGCCTGTGTGTGTGAGTGTGAGTTCCTGTGCCTGTGAGTGCCTGTGCCTGTGAGTGCCTGTGCGTGTGAGTGCCTGTGTGTGTGAGTGCCTGTGAGTGTGAGTGCCTGTGAGTGCCTGCGCCTGTGAGTGTGAGTGCCTGTGCCTGAGTGCCTGTGAGCGCCTATGCCTGTGAGTGCGAGTGCTTGTAAGTGTGAGTGCCTGTGAGTGTGAGTGCCTGTGAGTGTGAGTGCCTGTGAGTGTGAGTGCCTGTGAGCGCCTATGCCTGTGAGTGTGAGTGCCTGTGAGTGTCTGTGCCTGTGAGCGTGAGTGCCTGTGAGTGCCTGTGAGCGTGAGTGCCTGTGAGCGTGAGTGCCTGTGAGCGCCTGTGAGTGTCTGTGAGCGTGAGTGCCCATGAGCGTGAGTGCCCAAGAGCGTGAGTGCCTGTGTGTGTGAGTACCTGTGCCTGTGAGTGCCTGTGAGCGCCTGTGAGTGTCTGTGAGCATGAGTGTCTGTGTTCGTGACTGCCTGTGTTCATGAGTGCCTGTGTTCGTGAGTGCCTGTGTTCGTGAGTGCCTGTGTTCGTGAGTGCCTGTGTTCGTAAGTGCCTGTGTGTGTGAGTGCCTGTCTTGAGAGTGCCTCTTGAGTGCCTGTGGGTGTCAGAGAGCCTGTGGGGTGCCTGTGAGTGTGAATGCGTGAGGGTGTCAGAGTGCGCGATTTTGTACAGAAGTGTGTGATTATAACAAAAGTCCTTGGTGGTCCGCATTCTTCATCAGGTGGATTTACCTGATGAAGACGGCGGGCCGCCGTGGAAATGTGTGTTTTGGTATATTAAAGGTTATTAAACGTGGCCTCCTGTGCTCTAGCGCTTCTGCTATAATCACACACTTCTGTACAAATATCATATCCCCATCCTAGGGTTGCAGCAGGAGCAGCTGTAAGCCAAAGTCACCGCTAACAGAATCCAAAGGACCTGCGGTGACGTAGCCGAGAACGTCACAGGGGCAGGTGATCGGATTGCTCGAGTCACCTGACTGGAAGAAGGAGCTGCTCGTGGAGGAAACCCCGACCACTGGAGTCCGGAGCCATCCACTGCGATACGCCGAGGTTGTGCAGGGTTGCAGAACCTCCAAAGGTGAGATGCGAACCCCCCATATCTGTTATTGACGCCCCCACTAGACCACCAGGTACCGCTCATGGCTTGTGCTTTCCCCCCCTTTTGTTCCACGTGAGTGTGAGAGTGTGAGTTAATGTGAGTGTGGGTGTGATTGTGAGTGAATATGTGTGAGTGTGTAAAAAGAAGGCAGACCAGGTTGGGGATATCACTAAAAAAGAGGTCCAGCATGGGGGACATTACTACACTATGGGGGCCAGGATGGGGACATCACTACAAAAGGGGACCAGCATGGGGGACTGGATGGTGACATAACTACAAAAGGGGACCAGTAAGGGGGTCATCATTACAAAAAGGGACCAGCACGGGGGACATTACTACAGAAGGGGATCAGGTTGGGGATATTAGTACAAGAGGGCGACCAGGATGGGGACCAGTATGGGAACATTACAACAAGAAAGGGACCAAGATGCGGACATTACTACAAGAAGGGGATCAGGATTTGGACGTTACTACATTGACCAAAAAATCTGGTATTACTAAAAATGTCACTTAGGGTACCATCACACCAGGTGACATCGCCCCGTGTAAAGTGGCGATTTTGCACCGAAAAATCGGCTCAGAGTGGTCGCCTGGTTTCAGAGCACTGCTGTGAAACCAGGCAACCACTCTCAGGCGATGTGTAAGCATCACCCTGTGTAACATCGCGAATAGCGATGTTACAGGTGATGGGAGCCATAGGCTCCCATGTTACAGGATCCCTGCTGGGGTTTCTAGACACCCCAACAGCGACATTGCCTGAAACATCGCCAAAGCATCACCGAAGGTATCGCCACGTCTAAACACACGACGCTGACAGGGTGCCAAAAATGTGCGCGCTCCTGTGTGTCGCCGGCGATGTCACCTAGTGTGACGGTACCCTTAGTCCTACAAGCAATGCGGCCCCCGATAAAAAATTTTTTCTATGTGCGGCCCACCAACCCAGCCGAGTTTGAGACCCCTGCTATACATCTTAGGTTGGTGGTACTTATCAACCTTGGCTGTATATGTACATCTTGGCTATTTTATGGCAATCACTGCCGGGACTGTGACTGATGTCACAGCAGAAACCTGGCACTCACTGGAAGGGGAAAACTTTTCCAGATGGGTGGTGACTATGGCGGCCATTTAGAAGTTGGTCATTTTGGATCCAACTTTATGTTTTTCAATGGGAAGAGGGTCATGTGACTGAAACTTATTGAGAATTTCATGAGAAGAACAATAGTGTGCTTGGTTTTAACATAACATGGGCAGCATGGTGGCTCAAGTGGTTAGCACTGTAGCCTTTGCAGCGCTGGGGTCTTGAGGTCCTGGGTTCAATTCCCACCAAGGACAACATCTGCAAGGAGTTTGTATGTTCTCCCCGTGTTTGCGTGGGTTTCCTCCGGGCACTCCGGTTTCCTCCCACATTGTAAAGACATACTGATAGGATGTTTAGATTGTGAGCTCCCAAGAGAGACAGCATTACTCATGTACAGTATGTAAAATCAATAGCGCTATATAAATGAATAAATATTACTATTATATTACTTTATTGTTTCATGAGTTATTTACAAGTTTATGTTCATTTATAAAATGTGTTCAAAGTGCTGCCCATTGTGTTTTGATTGTCAATAGAACCCTCTCCTTCCACTCTAGACACTCTGATAGCAACACAACAGAAGAAATACTAGCACAGGCTTCCAGTATCCGTTGTTTCAGAAGCTGCACATCTCGTATCTTCACAGCATAGACAATTGACTTTAGATGAGTGATGAAGCAAACTTTTTTGTGAATAGTGAAGTTAACAAACAAAACCACTGCTATTGGTCTGACACTAACCCATAGTGAATTGATCCCCCCAAGACTGTTGAAACACAAAAATTGATGGTATGGTGTGGTATATGGGGTACAAAGATAGTGGGGCCATTCTTCATTAATGGAATCCTCAATGCCACTGGATATCTGAATCATGTAGCAATTTCAGATATCCAGTGTCGTTGAGGTTTCCATTGATGAAGAATGCCCCACTATCTTTGTACCCCCTATACCACACTATACCATCAATTTTTGTGTTCCAACTGTCTTGGAAGGATTTATCCACTGTGGGTTAGTGTCAGACCAATAGCAGTGGTTTTGTTTGTCAACTTCACCATTCACAAAAAAGTTTGCCTCATCACTCATCTAAAGGCAATTGTTTATGCTGTGAAGATACCAGATGTGCAGCATCTGAAACAACAGATACTGGAAGCCTGTGCTAGCATTTCTTCTGCGGTGTTGCTATCAGTGTGTCAAGAGTAGGAGAATAGGGTTGCATTGACAATCCAACACAATGAGCAGCACTTTGAACACATTTTATAAGTAGTCATAAACTTGTAAATAACTCATGAAAAAATAAAGTTACCTTAAATCCAGGCACACCATTGTTTTTCTTATGAAATTCTCAATACGTTTGGTGTGTCACATGATCCTCTTCCACTTGAAAAAATAAAGTTGGATCCAAAATGGCTGACTTCAAAATTGCCACCATGGTCACCACCCATCTAGAAATGTTTTCCCCCTCCCATATACTAATGTGCCACAAACAGGAAGTTGATATCACCAACCATTCCCATTTTATTTAGGTGCATCCATATAAATGGCCCACCCTGTAGATAAAATCCTAGGGGTGTCTAGTTTCCAAAGTGGAATCAGTTGTGGGGGGTTTCCACTGTTTAGGCACATCAGGGACTCGCCAAACACAACATGGTGTCATCTAACCATTCTAGCCAATTGTCTACTCAAAAAGTCAAATGGTGCTCCTTCCCTTCCAAGCCGTGCGTCTAAACAGTGGTTTTCTGCCACCTTTGGGCTATCAGCATACTCAGGAGAAATTGCACAACAGGTTCTATTGTGCAATTTCTCCTGTTACCCTTATGAAAATTCAATATTGAGGCTAAAGGAACATTTTTGTTGGAAAAAGTAAAATTTTCATTTTTTTCCTTTCACATTGCTTTAGTTCCTGTGAAGCCTCTGAAGTTTTAATAAACTTCTTGGATGTGGTTTTGATCAATCCAATGGGTAATGTTTTTAGAATGGTGTCACATATGGGTATTCTCTGTTATAAAGGACTCTCAAATTCAGTTCAAATGTGATGTGGTCCCTAAAAAAAGTGGCTTTGCCAAGTTTCTAGTAAAAATCAGAAATTGGTGATAACATTTATTTTTGTTAGAAAGGTTTAAAGATTATTTCAAAAATTTTGCTGATGTAAG
This sequence comes from Allobates femoralis, assembly GCA_033576535.1. Lineage (NCBI taxonomy): Eukaryota > Metazoa > Chordata > Amphibia > Anura > Aromobatidae > Allobates > Allobates femoralis. Next base: position 293,480,011 of record JARQOC010000003.1, read on the forward strand.
GAAGACATGTGGGAAATATTATTTATTAACTATTTTGTGTGACATAACTCCCTGGTTTAACGGTATAAAAATGTAAAGTTTGAAAATTATGTAATTTTCAAAATGTTCACTGAATTTGCTATTTTTCACAAATAAAACACAAAAAATATTGCCCTAAATTTACTGCTAACGTGAAGTCTGATATGTCACAAAAAATAACAATCTTGGAATCACTGGTATCCGGTTAAGTGTTCCAGAGTTATCTCATAAAGTGACACTGGTCAGAATTGAAAAAAATCGCCCGGTCATGAAGGTGAAAACAGGCTTTTGTGGTAAAGGGGTTAAATAATAACAAAGATAAAACATTTTGCAAATATCTCAGCTAACAAAGGTGGAAGATTCATGGATTCTTTTCTGAACGTTCTATATTTAACAGAAAAAAAGTAGCTGAATAAATAAATATATCACATTAAAAGACTCAAACCGGAATCATAAACTGAAAATGTATGGTGACATTGGATATATAACAGCTAAGCATCATGTTTAATCAATAAACAGTGGTTTGTGAAAGTATTTGCCCCCCTTGAACTTTTCAAACTTTTGCCACATTTCAGGCTTCAAACATAAAAGTATAAAGTCAAATTTTTTTGTGTGAAGAATCAAAAAGTGGGACACAATCGTGAAGTGGAACAAAATTTATTGGATATTTTAAACTTTTTTAGCAAATAAAAAACTGAAAAGTGCGGCGTGCAATATTATTCGCCCCCCTTGAGTTAATACTTTGTAGCGCCATCTTTTGCTGCGATTACAGCTGCAAGTCACTTGAGGTATGTCTCTATCAGTTTTGCACATCAACAGACTGAAATTCTTGCCCATTCTTCCTTGTAAAAACAGCTTGAGCTTAGTGAGGTTGGATGGAGAGCGTTTGTGAACAGCAGTTTTCAGCTCTTTACACAGATTCTCGATTGGATTCAGGTCTGGACTTTGACTTGGCCATTCTAACACCTGGATACGTTTATTTTTGAACCATTCCATTGTAGATTTTGCTTTGTTTGGGATCATTGTCTTGTTGGAAGATAAATCTCTGTCCTATTCTCAGGTCTTTTGCAGACTCCAACAGGTTTTCTTCCAGAATGTTCCTGTATTTGGCTCTGTCCATCTTCCCATCAATTTTAACCATCTTCCCTGTCCCTGCTGAAGAAAAGCAGGCCCAAACCATGATGCTTCCACCATCATGATTGACAGCAGGGATGGTATTTTGAGGGTGATGAGCTGTGGTGCTTTTACACCAAATATATAATTTTGCATTGTGGCCAAAAAGTTCGATTTTAGTTTCATCTGACCAGAGCACCTTATTCCTCATGTTTGGTGTGTCTCCCAGGTGGCTGGTGGCAAACTTCAAACAAGACTTTTTATGGATATCTTTGAGAAATGGCTTTCTTTTTGCCACTCTTCCATAAAGGACAGATTTGTGCAGTGGACGACTGATTGTTGTCCTATGGACAAACTCTCCCACCTCAGCTGTAGATCTCTGCAGTTCATCCAGAGTGATCATGGGCCTTTTGGCTGCATCTCTGATCAGTCTTCTCCTTGTTCAAGATAAAAGTTTAGAGGGATGTCCGGTTCTTGGTAGATTTGCAGTGGTCTAATACTCCTTCCATTTCAACATGATTGCTTGCACAGTGCTCCTTGAGATGTTTAAAACTTGGGAAATCTTTTTGTATCCAAATCCGGCTTTAAACTTCGGACCTGCCTGGTGTGTTCCTTGGTCTTCATGATGCTCTCTGCACTTGAAACAGAACCCTGAGACTATCACAGAGCAGGTGCATTTATACAGAGACTTGATTACACACAGGTGGATTCTATTTATCATTACCAGTCATTTGGGACAATATTAGATCATTCAGAGATCCTCACTGGACTTCTGGAGTGAGTTTGCTGCACTGAAAGTAAAGGGGCCGAATAATATTGCATGCCCCACGTTTTAGTTTTTTATTTGTTAAACAAGTTTAAAATATCCAATAAATTTTGTTCCACTTCACGATTGTGTCCCACTTGTTGTTGATTCTCTACAAAAAAAATTGAATTTAAATCTTTATGTTTGAAGCCTGAAATGTGGCAAAGGGTTGAAAAGTTCAATGGGGCCAAATACTTTCACAAGGCACTGTATCTATAGGAATATAAAATAATACCTGAATGCGTTTTCTTCATTTAAGGATATGGAAAAGATTGCAGAAAGCTCAGGAGAACATGGTATTATTGTATTTTCTCTCGGCTCTATGGTGAAAAACCTAACAGATGAAAGAAGTAATGTGATTGCCTCAGCTCTGAGCCAACTATCTCAGAAGGTAATGACCACTATTCTTATTAAAACTCATAATTGTTTGTAAAATGACACTGCTGTTGCAAATCCTATACAGTTGCAATCAAAGTTATTCAAAACCCATTGCAAATTAGGTTTATTTGCAGAATTTTCAAATATTTTTGCTGTTTGCAATAAACCTATGAAATAAACAATTTAACCTCATAGCAACAGCCACACGACTCAAGACTTCGGCATTTGAAGGTATTTCTTCTATTCTGATGTCCAGTGACGTCAGAAAGATAAGAGACCTGTAGCAACCCCCAGTGTCAGAAAATTGCCAGAATTCCAGCTACCTGCGGTATCTGAGGTCCTGGAGATTATGAGTTGGGCAATTTTTTTCAGTCCTCCATCACATGATCGCTGGTATACACTGTTCACCGGCAGTCACAATAAAAGAAAATTACATTGCTGGTAAAAATTATTTCTCTCTCATATGACATGATCAAATGTGTCAGTTGAGAGGTAAATGTTATCCCCTAGGGCGCCTGGTACTGCCAACGTTTCCCCCGCCACCCATTTACAAAATGGTGTCAACCACGGTGCATGCAGGAAAAAAAAGCATCCGGTGTCCTTTCCTACCTCCACCCCCTGATCTGTCCCCCACACCCTCTGGTTTGCTTCCCCAGTACCTCCTTGCCTCTATTTCTCCTGTGATCCTACAATCAGTCCCCTGGCATCTGTCAGAGTCTCCCTCTAGCGTGTGATCTTCTGAGAAGATGGTGCCAGTGGCAGCGCCTGCACAGAGCAGGGCAGTCTCTGCTCTGCCAGGAGATTGACGTGTGATGACCTCAGTGAGGTCATTACAGGTCACGATCCTCAGGCCATGCAAGGGTCAATTGTGATCTCCAGTGCCTGCACTGAGAGATCATCATGACATCACAGTTAACCCGTGTGTGACCCAAGGATCCTTACCTGTAATGACCACACTGAGGTTTGGGTATCTTCTGTGATCTAGGACCTTCAAAGTCACTTCAAATCACATAACACGACTTAACAATCACACTCTAAACCCTTGTAACTCTGAACAGAAAAAAAAATTGTTTCCAAATATGCTGATGTAAAGATGACATGTGGGAAATGTTATTTATTAATTGTGTTGTGTGACATGACTGTCTGGTTTAACAGTATAACAATTCTAAAGTTAAAAATTGCAATGTTTCGCCAAAATTCAGTTTTTTCACAAATAAATGCAAAAAATATTGTCCTAAATTTACCACTTACATGAAGTCCAATATGTCACAAAAACAGTCTTGGAATTACTGGGATCTGTTGAAGTGTTCCAGAGTTATTACCTTATAAAGGGCCACTGGTCAGAATTGTAAATTTTGGTCTGGGTCATTAAGGTAAAAATTGGCTCCATCACTAAGGGGTTAACAAGATCAACATAGCTAATATAAAAGTGGTCTCTCCAAATGTAACACAAAATGCCACACTTACTTACTACTACAGTCTCAGAATTATTCAACCCCTGCAAGACAGGGGTTTTAGTACATAGAATGCAGTTATGCTGTAATAGGAACAAATGCCGAAATGCCCGCGCTGCCAAACAGGAATCACCAGGAAACGAAGAGTTAACTGGGCAGATTTTTTTCTTTATTTCATCCTACGCGTTTCGGAGCCTCTATCCGAGCTCCTTCCTCAGGGAACAACAAGGGTTGTTCCCTGAGGAAGGAGCTCGGATAGAGGCTCCGAAACGCGTAGGCTGAAATAAAGAAAAAAATCTGCCCAGTTAACTCTTCGTTTCCTGGTGATTCCTGTTTGGCAGCGCGGGCATTTCGGCATTTGTTTCTATTACAACATTCCTGTTTCCACGTTTATCGTGAAGGTGCGGCCCTGCAGCAGCCATCTTATAAGCCATCTTACAGGCGATTATACTGGTTGTGGGTGACACAACTGAATCAGGTGAGCAGTTCTTAATTTACACCGATATAACTTTTAAAAAAAGATTAAGACCCTATGCGCATTTATCTCACGTTTGCAGGTTATAGAATGCAGTTAGGCTTTTATAACTTTCTGCAAACAAGATGCTGTGACAGACACTAGTTTCTGGCAGATTTCTTAAGGAATTCCTTTTAGGCAAAAGCTTCACGCTCACAAATATTCTTGGGTTTGCATACTGCTACCCAGTGACGTAAATAGAGTCCGAAGGGCCCAAGTACCAAATTTGTAGAAAACTTGTGGTCACATTACGGAGCGCTAGGGCACATAGGACATAAGGGGCAATATTGGTGGCATAAACAAACCTGTATTAACCCCTTCACCATCCAGCAATTTTTCATTTTCGTTTTTTGCTCCCCTGTTTCCAAGAGCCATAACTTTTTTATTTTTCCGTCAATATAGACATATGAGGGCTTGTTTTTTGCGGGACAAGTTGTACTTTCAGATGCAATCATTTATTTTACCATATAATGTACAGGAAAATTGGAAAAAAAATTCCAAGTGCAGTGAAATTGCACAAAAAGTGGAATTAAACATTATTTTTTTGGGTATTTTAGTCGCCATGTTCACTATATGGTATAAATGACGTGAAGGTCTGATGCCTCAGATTGGTACGAGTTCATAGATACCAAACATGTATACTTTTACTGCTATCTAAGTGGTGAAAAAAAATTCAGAAATTTGAAAAAAAAAAGAATCACACCATTGGCGCCATGTTCTGCAACCCATAGCGTTATCATTTTTCGGGATCTGGGGCTGTGTGATGGCTCATTTTTTGCGGCTTGAGCTGACGTTTCTAATGATACTTTTGTAGGTGGATGCACTGTTTTGATCGCCTGTTATTGCATTTTATAGCAATGTTGCGGATACCAAAAAACTATTTTGGTGTTTGGACCTTTTTTTCCATTACGCAGTTTACGGCTCTCATTAATTGATTTTATATCTTGATAGATCAGGCATTTCTGAACGCAGTGATACCAAATATGTATGTTTTTAATATTTTTAATATTTTTATTTTGAATTGAGGAAAAGGGGGTGATTTGAACTTTTGCAGGTTTTGTCATGTTTTTAAAAACTTTATTTTTCAGTTGATTCTTTATTTTACACAGCCCCATAGGGCGCCACACTGCTACAGGGTCCAATCGCTTATGACAGGTCCCTATGAGCTGCAGCACATTGGGACCTATCACAAATGTGCACTGTCAGTAGTTCTCAGCAATTGACAGCCACTCACAGGAAGTGATCAGTGATAGCTTCCGGTGTCTCGTCAGGACCCTGGGCTATCATCTGAGCACCGGAGATCTCACAGGATCTCTGGAGCAGGCGGGGAACAGTGCGATCCCCGCCTTGGGCCTCGCTGAGATGAGATCAGCTGAGATGCCAGGTGTTTGATGTGAGCGCCGCACCGGGGCTCACATCAAACACAGAGACCCGACCCTTGACGTTGTATTACGTGAAGGGTCAGGAAGGGGTTAACTACTTCGCGTTTCAACAGCGGCCCGCTGTTTTCCTCAGGTAGATATACAGAGTGGTAAGGGGGAAGGTGCAATAAATTGGGGAAAAAACAATTACGATGCAAACAGTTACTGATGTCATTTATCCCTAAAAGCTACTAGCGGCTTTAAGTAAGAAACTGATCAAAACATAAAACATAAAAACAGTGATAAGGTTCCGAGTATACAGAAAAACATGTAAAACTACAATAATAATATAAAATATTCATATAACATATACACTACAATAAAGAACACAATTAGAGAACAAAGATAAAATATACTATAAAAATATTATATAAAAAAAAGTATAAGAAAAATTTTAAAAAATTCACTTACAAAATTGGGGGTCAGAGTATTAATATTATTATTACTATTATTTATTCACATTGTCTATAGTTAGGTTTAGTCCTTCAGGGCTGAGTGTCCCCAGTTTAAAGATCCAATAGCTTTCTCTCTTTCGTTAAGTGCTAAAGTGGTTAGTCACAGTATCCAGTATTTGGTCAATTATTATTAGCTTCAAACATTGTGGATCTTTCTGATGTACTATACAAAAGTGTTTCGATACACTATGCAACAAGAACCCATTGCATATGTTTGAGCAATGTTTATTCAAAAGCGCATGCATCTGTTGTACTGTGCGACCCACATACTGGAGACCGCAATTACATTGTAGAAGGAATACAACGTGGGTGGATTGGCCGTCCATCCTACAGTTGATACTGAAGTTCTCCCCAGTAGTTTGGGAACAAAAGGAGGTAGCTCCGTCAACAATTGTTGCACAGCAGTGGCATTTTGGGGTTCTACAAGAGAAACAACCATTTTTGTTATGCAGGGCGGGCCAACACAATGGACAGCACTTTGAACACATTTTATAACTGGTCATAAACATGTAAATAACTAATGAAAGAATAAAGTTCTGTTAAAACCAAGCACACCATTGTTTTTCTTATGAAATTCTCAATATGTTTGATGTATCACATGACCCTCTTCCCATTGAAAAAAATAAAGTTGGATCCAAAATGGCAGACTTCAAAATGGCTGCCATTGTCACCACCCATCTTGAAAAGTTTTCCCCCTCCCATATATACTAATGTGCTACAAACAGGAAGTCGATATCACCAACCATTCCCATTTTATTTAGGTGCATCCATATAAATGGCCCAAATGTAGATAGATGTTACCGTCTTGCTCTTTGATTTCAGAGTGGTATTGCTCGGCGACACCAAACTACGAAGGTCGCGGTTCCTCCTACATACTATGTTCGGCTTATCGGGTAGATGTTTTGAAAGAATTGAATCAGCTTTAAGGATAAACCAACAGTGTCTGAGCAATCTCTGTATGCTCATGCGGGATTGGTTATAAGTGGTTTTCAAACTCCAATCTCTACGTTCTACTACCTCCGTATTATCTTTCAGCAAGAGAATTTTGGTGATGCAAGATTCCTGCGTCAAAGGTTGAGTTACTTTATAAACTTCCCCTAAGACTTGCTTAGGGAAACATTTTTGTAGGAATCGTTTTCTAGGAACGCCTGATTCTCTCTTAGAATCATCATTTTGGGTGCAATTTTTAGGAACCTTCCAATACAGAACGTATGGAATGTTCGTAATCCATGTGGGAAGGTGTCCACTGTCAAACCTGAGATAATGGTTTACATCCACAGGTTTGAAAAAAGTTGAAGTGGACACCTTTCCCAGATCATCAAATTTTAAGAGGAGATCAAGAAACTGTATAGGCATATTGGAAATGGACGCTGTGAAACTCAAGCCCCAGGAGTTCATGTTAAGTTCCTCCACGAACTCTAAAGCCGTAGCTTCATGACCATCCAGAGGAGGAACAGGTCATCTATAAAACGTCGGAACAAAACACTGTGATTCAAAGCTACAGTAGGTAGGCCATAGACATCTTTCAAGATGCTGAAGGACCTGATGTGATGTAAGATCCGGTGACGCGGATACCACGTGACTGGGCGGAAATCCGAATCACGTGACCTGAACAAGGAAGCGGCTGGAGAGTGGTCCCGGGTACACACAGCATTCGCACAGCATTGCTTATTACCGGAGTTGTGCAGGGGTTCACAACCCCGACAGGTGAGAAACTCCCTATACACTGTCCACTTGCCCCCACACTTCACCAGTGCCATTCATGTGTGCGCTTCTCCCATCTTTTGTTTTACATAAGTACCAAATTTGGACCTGTGACAAAGCTTTGTGACACTTGGTAGTACATTTCACTACAGAATCCCTTGATAGTCTTGAAATTTCATTGTACTCTGCACAGATTCAAGACACCCTGTGGCAGATGCAGAAAAGCAGACCCAAAACATAATGGAGTCTTCCCTAAGTCTCTCAGTAGGAACAATATTTTTTTCTTTGTATGCTTCATTTTTGTGCCCTTGATCATAGCACTGATGTGACTTGCCAGAAAGCTCTAGTTTTGTCCTATCTGTGCTATGGACATTCTCCCACAACCTGTATAAATATGCATTTTGGCAAATTGCAGTCCTGCTTTTTATGATTATCTATCAAAAATGGTTCTTCCATCAAATCCACTATGGACAAGACACTGACAAATGGCGCAATGTGACACTGATGTACCTTGGCCTTAGAGCTCACTTCTAATCTCTTTTGAAGTTAATCTGGGCTTCATGGTTAACATTTGTATTATCCCTCTTTTCAACTTGTCATAAATGTTACTATTGTGGCCATGTCCTAGTAGTTTTTTCACAGTCTTATAGAATTTAACCCCTTCCCGACATGAAATTCCCTTGCCTTTTTTCCAAGAGCCATAACGTTTTTAATTTTCCATCGACATGGCTGTATTAGGGATTGTTTGTATTGTGGGCCGAGTTGTTTTCTTGAATTACACCATTCATGTTATCATGTAATGTATTGGAAAGTTTTTAGAAAAAATCAAATTATGGCAAAATTGCAAAATTAAAGTCCAATTCCACAATTGTTTTATGGCTTTTTAAAATTTTTAACATTCAACATATGGTAAAATGATAATATAGTTCTCGAGGTGAGTATAATTACAGAGATATGAAGCATGAATATTTTTGTTATTTAACTGGTGAAAAAACTTTTCTAAGACCTGTAATGCTTTCAAATTTGCATCAATGGTGATGTGCAGTGGGTTCCATTTTTTTTTTATTGCATCTTATTTCATTTTTTGCAGTGTTGTGGCGGTCGAAAAACTGTAATCATGTAATTTAGATTATTTTTCTCATTAACCTTTTACCAATTTTGTGAATTAATTTTATATATCTGATTTCTTATTTTATATATTTGATTTCTTTGGCTTCGTGGATTGGATTGGTTGTTTCTAACATCTGGTGAGATATTCATGGCAATAGCAACTTTAGAAAGACATTTACTTATTGGCTACGTGTTCAATACTTATTTTACCCGATGTATTAGTCCTTGTAAAGACTGTGTTGTTTTTCACATTGTCCATTTATATTATTATTATTATTATTATTATTATTATTATTTATTATAGCACCATTTATTCCATCTACATATTCTTATTGCTAATTCATATAGGTAATCTGGAGATACAGTGGCAAAAGACCATCTACATTAGGGGAGAACACGGTGCTCTATGACTGGATACCACAGAATGATCTCTTGGGTAAGACTAAGCACATTCTACCAAAGTATATGTTTGTGAGACATGTAAAAGAACCAAATGCTCAGAGTTTTGGGCTGACAATTCTACCAGATTTTACATGTTTTAACATTATTTCATATAATTGTTACATATTATCACAACTGCTTTCTGTTGCAGTAGAGGAATGTATTTTTTTTTGCCTCAGTAATGGAAATACTGAATACTGGGAAGCAGATTATTTTTATTTAATTTTAAGAAATCTTAAAGTAATAATGAGTCATTGTCCAAGTATGGGACGGTTTGTGAATAACAGGGAGAGGCAGATGGAAAGTTTGGTAGGGTCATTCAAAGTTTTGCAACTGATCCTGTGCGGACTTATTACACTTCTGGGACATGTTTCTCAATGAACATGGATAAGGGGAAGAATAGGGATGACATGTAAAGTAAAAAACTGCTTCTAGTCATACTGAAGAAATGTAAAACACAGAGAATAGTACAGCAACACACACAGACAGAAGAGGGCCCCTACGGAAGAACAATGTATGTGTTCTTTGCAGTCCAATAGCTCATCATAATGCACAATTCCACTGGATTTGTAGGTAGAAGTGAATCCCCCCATACCTCTTGGCCCCAGTGCAGCTGCACAGATTGCACCAATGGTAAGTCTGCCACCAGAATAGTGCCTCCAAAGAAAAAAGTACTTGCACTTCAGCGACAAGAATTCGTCAACTACATGTACATAGTATGTATATAGGCTCCAAAGAGTCCAGCAAGTCATGTTGGCCTGCCGTTTTAACTCCCGGACACCACGAAAGGGCAGATGTTTTGTAAATAAACAAGTGAAGAGAAACTAAGGAGTGCAGGCCAACTTAGGCTGGTTTCACATAACGATTTTGTGCCTGTCCGTGGGATCCGACTTTGAAGGGGGACCCCACGGACAGGCACGGATCCATACGGATCCCTGCAATCGGATGGCAAATAGCCATCCGATTTGCAGGATCCGTGTGGATCCTGCGGTCCCCTGTCTCTCCCTACTCCTGCCTCCTCCATCTTCTTCCCTCTCCTATGCTACTCTGTCTCCCCGCTATTCTATATGATGTGCCCCGCTATTCTATCCTCCTCTATCCCTATCCTGTCCCCTGTCCTCTTCCCTGTCCTCTCCCTGTGTGTAAAAAAATAAAAAAACCTCCTCCCGGAGGATACATCACCTCTCACAGGCTCCACGCTGCAGCACCATCAAGATTGAAGGACCTGTGATGATGTCAGAGTCACATGACCCGGTCAGCTGACCGGGTCTCTTACATCATCACAGGCTCTTCAGTCCTGATCGTGTGCAGCGTTGGAGCCGGTGACAGGTGATGTATCCTCGGGGAGGAGGTTTTTTTATTTTTTTACATACAGAGAAGAGGACAGGGGACAGGATAGGGATAGATGAGGATAGAAGAGCGGGGGACACAAAATAGAATAGCGGGGGCACATCATATAGAATAGGAGAGGGAAGAAGATGGAGGAGCAGAGCAGGGAAAGACAGGCAGTACGGAGCCGACATCGGATCCGAGGCGAGCTCGGATCCGATGTCCATAGGCTCCTATGCTGTGGGCACATCGGACAGCCTCGGATCAGCAGTGATCCGAGGCTGTCCGATGTGAGTCACGGACACAAAATCGTAGCAGGCTACGATTTTGTGCCCGTGATTACATCGGATGGGATCGGATGGTGCCAAAATCGGATGCCAATAGTGGCACATCCGATCCCATCCGATTCCCATAAGGATACATGGGGTCCGATTTCGGATCGATTGTATCCGTTTTAGAACGGATACAATCGGATGACCGAAAATCGTTATGTGAAAGCAGCATTAATGTCAAATGGGATATTTCTGAGTATTTAAGATGCGTGCCTCACAAAAACCTCTTCCACTTAATTATTATGGATGGAACCGACCCTCCATCCCGCTACATCATGGATCAGCTTCACTCAACTAGCTTCCAAAGGGGACGAGTATAGGTGATAAACATAGGTGCAACAATGTTATCAGCTACAGTAAAATGTTTACTAACATACATATAAACAGTTCCCACTTGTATAGAGTGTATTAGGAGTGAAAGTAACTCATACATTAACCCCTTCACAATCAATGACATATTTATGTCCTGGTCCTAGCCGTGTCCTGGTGTGTTGTCGTATCTTTCCAAGCACTGGACAGTTGATTTAATTGGAGATACTCCAGCGACTGTTAGGCTGCTTTCATATCTGCGTTTGTAACAATTGTAGCAGATTAGGTAAACTTGAACTTTTGAAATTCAGGTTTGCCTGATCTGCCATTTTTCAAATCAGGCGGAATTCCGCCTTTTTTAAAAAAAAAAAAAAAAATGGGATGCAGCACACTTGCAACAGAATTGCGTTCTGCCTAATGCATTTGCTATGGAAGTTCTGGACATGTGCGGCACTTGCGTTTTTGCCACGATCCGGAAAATCTTGCACTTGTGGCATTGGACAAAAACCGCAAGTAACTGTGGTTTTAAGTCTCACTGCAAGTGCCGGATTTACTGTATCCGGATGAAAACGCAAGTGTCCGCACATATCCAGAAGTCCCAGAGAAATGCATTAGAAAAAACGCAATCTTGCCACAGTGTGACGGATCCGGTCTTTGCAAAAATAACAGAAATCTGCGGGATTTTGAAAACCGCAGATGTGAAAGCAAACGTAACCAGGTAAATGCCACTGTCAAATTCAAACAGCGGCATTTAACAAGCGCTGACAGGAGCACATCACTAGTCCCACCTATTGTCGCCCCTGTCCGTGACATTGCGAGGTGTCGATGGATTGTCATGACAGCCGGGGTTTAACTGATGACCCCTGTGCCTGTCATCACGATACTCCTGTGACCACTGGCTGCGAGTTGGCATTCATAGGAGATTATGATTTCTGTTATACAGAGCAATGTTGATGCACTGTTATATACAGCACAACCAATCAGATGACCGCAGCTTCAAGTCCCCTAAGTAGATATTAAATACTGTTAAACATTAAAGAAAAAAAAAATATTTTTAAATTAAAAAAACACTAGTTCAAATCACCCCCTTTGACCCATTAAAAATGCAATAAGAAAATTAATATACATATTTGGTATCACTGCTTTCAGAAATGTTTGATCTAGCATAGTTTACAATAAATTAATCTCATTGTCTTTTTGGTAAATGGTATAAAGAGAAAAAAATTAAAGATTGCAGAATTATGTTTTTTAAGGGGGGGGGGGGGGGTCGAGGCAACATAACAGAAAAATACAGTGAAAGGTAAATCCAAACTTTGTATCTAAACCAAATTGGTATTAGTAAAATTGTCAGCTTGGGACACACAAAATAGACCTTCACAGAGCCCCAGTTCCCCCAACAAATCTAAATTTTACTGGTCTTGGAAAATAGCGATAAAAGCTAAAAAAATTTTTGAGCTCCCAGGACACAGTACCTCGAGGTCCGCGCTGCCACTTCAGAAAGGGACAAAAGAAGCCAGTACAAGGGAATGTCTGGATCAACGATTCTTCTTTATTATCCAACGCGTTTCAGAGTTATCTCCCAACTCCTTCATCAGGGCCCCTCTCTTTGGAATAATATAAAAGCACATGAAAACATTTCAAATAGTAGCATAATCACTCTTTTCATAATCATAATTGTAGCATAATCACAGCAGTATCTTTTAAATCGCCAATACTAGTACTATGTGATGTTCAAATAATAGCACCATACAGTGCATAAAATAATGCCACTGCAAACTCAAAAGTATAAATAATATTGTCTTATTTTCTCTAGCAATTCTGATATACACAGAATTAATTACATTTCTACCAATACCATGTTATTGTAACAGCCGTGTCAGAGTCTGCCCTCTCTGTTTCTGCTTCTGATAATGGGTTACGTTGTATCTTTGATACAGTTGACGCAGAGTGACTGCGATGATCCTGGTGTTTTAGATTTGTTTTACTGTCCTGGCTGAGATCTATGGGGTTAAACCTATGTCTTTAGGTTCCTGCTATAAACCCAGGGTGGAGCCGCAGTCTACTTAAGATCTTGAATGTTCCTTTTATCATTTATAGTTTTGCTAGATATGGGTCACACGTATCCATCGGCTTCTTTTTTCTAGTAGTCTCCTGTTGTTGCCCATGGACTGTTTTTTTTTTTACTATCCACCTACCAGCTATCTCCCCTAACCAAGCCATCAAACACTGCTCACAATGACGATTAGCCTTAAGGGTCATTTTTCAGTATGATACTAATACTGTGTTTCCCCGAAATTAAGTCCCCCCCGATAATAAGACAGGGGGAGGGAGGAGAGCCTGCTAATATAAGTCCCCCACCCCCGAAAATAAGACAGGGGGCGGGGGCGCTGCGCAATATAAGACCGCCTGGCGGGGGGGGCGCTGCGCTATATATACTACCTTGTGTGGTGGTGTCCCCGCTCCTCTCCAGGTCTGCGGTGCGGTGTCCCGATCCAGTTGCATGGTGATCGGTGCGGTGCCCGGCCGACTTCCTGCTTCCTCCGTCAATCCCCGCCCAGGTCAGGCCCTGCGCCAATGAGAGCGCAGGACCCGTGACGTCAATCACCGCCGAGATGCGTCCAGATGCTGTTGGGGCCCTGATTGGCCCGACGTCATCAAGCCGCATGAAAGGGGCGGGGCTAAATCGCGTCATGCCGGAGCCCCGCCCCCTTTCATGACACGGCCAGGCTCTTAGAAGCAGAGAGGGGCGTGCATAATTACAAGGCAGCAGCACACAGGCCCAGCCTACTTGCGGCTTCCTCAGAAAGAGAGAACTCACACAGGACAAAGTAATATAACTTTTTCTCTTACTTTACAAAAGCGATTTTTTCTGCAAAAGGGATGGCTAGAAATGATAAGAGGGGGTGCAGCGACAGGTCTAAAGATACGGGGGGTCAGTTTCTGGGTTTAGGATCACTTTAAAACTTTACTGTGCCTGCTCCAGTCCCGCAGCACCATCTTTACTGTGCCTGCTCCAGTCCCGCAGCGCCATCTTGTGCCTGTAACTTTTGAATGAACTGAAGTTAGAAGCTACTTCACAGGCGCTCAGTTCGAGGCTCCCTCAAAGATGTATTGAAAAGTGAACTATGGTGCGGTCCATGAAACACTGGACCTGCCAGCTGGTCACTTATCACCTCAGACTGATCGAAGCGCCGCTGGAAAAGGATAAAGGCGGCAGAAGGGGAGTATAAGGAGACTTACATTTAAAGAACTACTACAATGGTGCAATGAAAAAAAACTGTACTTAGTGCTTTAAAAAATATAATGATAATTATTTTATAATAATAATAATAATAATAATAATAATAATAATACACTATTGAAATTGTATCATGATTTAAAGTATCCTTTTTTTAGGTCATCCAAAGACCAAAGCCTTTATAACCCATGGAGGAACTAATGGAATTTATGAAGCCATCTATCATGGAGTGCCTATGGTTGGAATTCCACTATTTGCCGACCAGCCAGATAATATTATTCATATGAAGAACAAAGGAATGGCAGTGATGCTAGACATCAACAAGATGCAAAGCCAAGACTTAGTGGATGCAGTTAACACTGTTATTAACAATCCAAGGTAAGAGTTTCATAAGTATATTTTACATTAAAATTTCTGCAAAATATGATTAATAAAACATACCAGTATGCAGGGTTGGACTGGGGTGTCTGAGGCACACAGGAGGAATTGACTCTAGGGTCCTACTCTGTAGCCATATGCAAATACCTGTTAGCTGTTCTTACCGTTATAGTGGAGTGTCGACTGTAAAATACAGGAGACTCCTGCATATCTACTGTACATTTACCATAACTGAGATGTATAATTGTGGTAGTTTGCATTAAAGGGAGATTAATGGATCAGAGGTAGAGTTGTACATGAGCTCCAGTCTAATGGGGATGCTGCCGATCAGTGCAGGACCCAACAGTCAGAGCCCCACCGATAAGCTATCACTTATCCTGTGGAGAGGGGACTACTTGTTTTGACTTGAGAACCCTTGTCAATGCATCTCTGCTGCTGTGTAATAGTCACAGGACAGGGATGGGTTAACTTTCAAGTATTTAATCTCTAATGTAAATAAATAATCTTCTCCTAATTGAATATCAGAGAGAACAAATTACCTACATACAAAACGCAGTCCACTATACCAAGACCAACAGGACCACATATAGGGGTCAAATACTGTCAGACCACGACAAGACTACATATTACCAACACATAGTGTTTGAATAATACCACATACAAGACTGAAATACCACCAAACCATGACAGAACACACATTTCCACCATATGGTGACCAAATAATATCACATATAAGGGACAAATACCACCACACCATGACCAGACCACATCATATCCCCATATAGTGACCAAATAATACTACAATAATGATCATGAATAGAAACTACAATATTGATAACATTAATATTACAACCTTTATACACAGGAGCCCTGTATATAGTGTACACATAATACGGGAATCACTGGGGACATTATACACAGGAACCCTCTACCTAGTGTATAGTGAATAGTGTACAGAGATTATACACAGGACCTCTGTATATAGTATATTGTGTACCGTCTCACTTCTTGCAGCCAGGACTCGTCTTTGAAGAAAATATCACACAGATATCTATAACTGATCACTTCTAGAGCACTTTTCCTATTTTTACACAACTTCACACTACACTATGCCAGATAAAGAAAAAATTCATAGTGATGCCCTGCACAACAAGGCTATAAGACACGTTGTTGGTTTTTTTTATGCAAATAAAAGCGGCTTTTTAGAGTACCAGCAAAAGCTATGACATTTC
>JARQOC010000003.1:293496341-293595577 GCA_033576535.1 Allobates femoralis
CAGTTCCAATGCAGACAAAGTGTCCCTATCATACCAGACAGTAAACAAACCCTTTATGTAGTCTGAAACTTTAGTTATATTTTTTCCATGTGTTTTATCTGTTATCATAAAACACATACAGTGCCTACAAGTAGTATTCAACCCCCTGCAGATTTAGGTGGTTTGATAAGATGCAAATAAGTTAGAGCTTTCAAACTGCAAACGAGAGTAGGATTTATTAACAGAAGCATAAGTCTTACAAACCAAAAAGTTATGTTGCTCAGTTGAATTTTAATAAATTTTAAACATAAAAGTGTGGGTCAATTATTATTCAACCCCTAGGTTTAATATTTTGTGGAATAACCCTTGTTTGCAATTACAGCTAATAATCGTCTTTTATAAGACCTGATCAGGCCGGCACAGGTCTCTGGAGTTATCTTGGCCCACTCCTCCATGCAGATCTTCTCCAAGTTATCTAGGTTCTTTGGGTGTCTCATGTGGACTTTAATCTTGAGCTCCTTCGACAAGTTTTCAATTGGGTTAAGGTCAGGAGACTGACTAGGCCACTCCATCACCTTGATTTTTTCCCTCTTGAACCAGGCCTTGGTTTTCTTGGCTGTGTGCTTTGGGTCGTTGTCTTGTGAAAAGATGAAATTACGACCCATCTTAAGATCCTTGATGAAGGAGCGGAGGTTCTTGGCCAAAATCTCCAGGTAGGCCGTGCTATCCATCTTCCCATGGATGCGGACCAGATGGCCAGGCCCCTTGGCTGAGAAACAGCCCCACTGCATGATGCTGCCACCACCATGCTTGACTTTAGGGATGGTATTCTTGGGGTCGTATGCAGTGCCATCCAGTCTCCAAACGTCACGTGTGTGGTTGGCACCAAAGATCTCGATCTTGGTCTCATCAGACCATAGAACCTTGAACCAGTCTGTCTCAGAGTCCTCCAAGTGATCATGAGCAAACTGTAGACGAGCCTTGACATGACGCTTTGAAAGTAAAGGAACCTTACGGGCTCGTCTGGAATGGAGACCATTGCGGTGGAGTACGTTACTTATGGTATTGACTGAAACCAATGTCCCCACTGCCATGAGATCTTCCCGGAGCTCCTTCCTTGTTGTCCTTGGGTTAGCCTTGACTCTTCGGACAAGCCTGGCCTCGGCACGGGAGGAAACTTTCAAAGGCTGTCCAGGCCGTGGAAGGCTAACAGTAGTTCTATAAGCCTTCCATTTCCGGATGATGCTCCCAACAGTGGAGACAGGTAGGCCCAACTCCTTGGAAAGGGTTTTGTACCCCTTGCCAGCCTTGTGACCCTCCACGATCTTGTCTCTGATGGCCTTGGAATGCTCCTTTGTCTTTCCCATGTTGGCCATGTATGAGTGCTGTTCACATGTTTGGGAAGGGTCTTAAATAGTCAGAAAAGGCTGGCAAAAGAGATAATTAATCCACACATGTGAAGCTCATTGTTCTTTGTGCCTGAACTACTTCTTAATACTTTAGGGGGACCAAACAGAATGCTGGTGGTTTGAGGGGTTGAATAATAATTGACCCACACTTTTATGTTTAAAATTTATTAAAATTCAACCGAGCAACATAACTTTTTGGTTTGTAAGATTTATGCTTCTGTTAATAAATCCTACTCTCGTTTGCAGTTTGAAGGCTCTAACTTATTTGCATCTTATCAAACCACCTAAATCTGCAGGGGGTTGAATACTACTTGTAGGCACTGTATAATAAGTTAACAAGGAGTAACGGAAACATGGAAAAGAATATGACAACATGGCCAGACTACACAGTTTGTTTGTTGTCTGTAACCTTGGAAACATATTGTTCTGTTTAGGAGTTAAATAAACAAGATGATGAGATATTTTTAATTGTGATCTGTTCCTTCATTTCTAATTCTAGATGCATAGGTGCAACTACTGTTCTCTGTGGTAGTTTATGTTTAATAAGGGGAAAGATGGCTAAAAACAAAACAAAATAACTGTCCCAACATTTTTCTTTTAGTTATAAAGAAAATGCCATGAGGATATCACAAATACATCATGAACAGCCACTTAAACCACTTGACAGAGCTGTTTTTTGGATAGAATTTGTTATTCGTCACAAGGGAGCAAAGCACTTGCGTCCTGCATCTCACGAACTAACGTGGTACCAGTACCATCTCCTGGATGTCATCAGTTTCCTACTTGTCTGCTTCTTCATTATGCTCTACGTGACAATGAAAATATTCTCATTTTGCTGCAGAAAATGCCGTCCAGCCAGAAGGAAACAGAAAAAACATTAGCAATATTAATTTTCTCTTCTTAATTATTGCTGCCAATTATATTTACAATCATTTTCTGTTAAACCCATGCTAGCAAAAGCAGCCTTTACAGTTCTGCAGTGTCCCCATGACAATCATGATATTACATGTTTTAATAATAATTTGAAAATGTATTTCATTTCACTACTTACAGAACTTATATGTAAGTATAAGAGCTTCCAGATAATCAAAATAGCTATCGCAAATCTTCAGCGGTGCTAAACATTTACATTGAACGATCAGCAAATCACTGCCTTCTTTGGTAGTCTTAAAATTAGCTTTGCATTTGAAATCTTCTTGCACTCTTACATTGCCAGAGAAAGCCTAATGTAGTCTTTAACTTTTTCCATCAGTTGCATAGATAATAATGAATGCTGAAGAGGTTGAGCATGCACACCTCTGATCTATTCAACGCAGGGTTTCAGAGTCTGGTCTCAGGATTGCTGGGGGTCCAAGTGACCAACAAGTTCAACGGGATTCTACAAAATTTGTAGAACTTGTAATTTTGGATATGAATAGTCATTGCTTTCACCCATACACAGACAAAATGAGGGAATTACCATTCAGGTCAGCCACAGGCTGTCAGGACATTAGGAATTGTGATTTAGAAACTTTTTTAGTACCAAACTTTACTGACTGCTACCATAGAAAACAGGCTCTTAAATACTATGGAATATGTTGTGTACAAGCCACTTTATCGACAGTTAGGTGATTACCCAAAATCTGCATATGCCTACTTATAATAGGACTACATGATATTTTAAAATAAGGTAAAATAAAGACAGCATAGCAGCAAAACTTCAGTGTTTCTTATGGAAAACAAGATGAGAAAGAAATTAAAAGGGTTGTTCACTACTGAATCAACCCCTTCTGAATCGACTTGTTACCCCCCAGTTAAAATAATAAACCCTGTATCCATTTTCTGTACTGCTGCCATTCCAGCGCTGTTGGTAACACGGCTCGGGGCTCATGTGACATAGTGACAACACATTAGCCAAACCCAATCACCACCGGCATACTTCTCCCTACCTCCGGACCAAATGAGCTATCAACATAAAGTGAGCGCTGCAGCTGATGCTTACTTCCTGTTGATATCTCTTATGTCCAAAGGTGGGGAAAAGGAAGTCAGCGGTGTTTGGACGAGGGGCTCATGTGTTGTCACTATGTCACGTGTGCCCTGAGCTGTGATTACCAACAGCATTGGAATGACGGCAGTACAGGAAGTGAGTACAGGGTATGTTATTTTAATTGGGGGGTAACAAGTCGATTCAGAAGGGGTTGACCCAGTAGTGGACAATCCGATTTAATGAGACTTTCAGCAATTAGCTGAAGATTCTCTGTGCCTTTGTTCCCCACAGAAAAAACATTATTGTTTAAAGGGTCATTCTACTACTTTTGTAATGATGACCTATCCAATCCAGAGTGGTGGGGATCCAACAACTGGCACCTCCACTGATTAACTGTTTGCAATGACAGATATTAGGAGATTTGGTATTTAAAGGTAACCTGTCATCATATTTTCGAAATTTAAACGAAAGCCACCACCCTTAAAGGGGAACTCAGGGGAAAAAACATTTTTGTATGGTCCCTGCACTCAGACTATAATGCTAAGCTGCTTGTTATACATGCATAATGTTTAGAATTAATATAAATCACTGAACACTGCTGTGATCATCATTCCATACTTCCGCCTTCCCCATCAGGCAACAGAAGTCAAGGTTTAGGTTTCTGTAAGTTTCTCCTTTTTATTTCATACTGTGTTGCATATGTGTATGTCACTTTTTATTTCTATTTTTATATCTTTTTATTGTAAGCACTGTACCTTTTTATATTAAAGCTTAAAACTTTAATAAGTCTGAACCTTGTATGCCCTAAAGAACTCATAGCCTAGAAAGGGTGTGATTTTGTTGATTGTCTGATAAGTCTTAGTTTAAGGGAACTCAGCGGCCTCAAATCCGGTGGGTGGTGGTAGCGTGTGTGAAGCAGGGTACACGGTCTGTGCCGGTGTGATTGATGCTACCTTTCAGCATAGGACAGAGGTTGAGTGCTGGATTGAGTGGAAGGAGATAGATTAACCCTTGCAGGTGCAACCCCAAGTCACGTGCTGAGAAGTGGGTACATGACAAACATTTCCACTTCCTCCTTTAATCACTTGCGTATGATGTCACAGCAGGTCTCATTGACACAGGTCTCCTTCCTGCTGTCTTCACAGAAAGAGAGCTCCAGACTTCAGCTTAGTCTAGGACCTGTTGTGATGTCACGCCCATGTGATTGAATGAGGAATAAGTGTCAGACGGCACTGAAGCTTTCTGTGCGGGAGGAAGGAGAGCTTTCACTCAGGCATGACATATTGTCCCCTTTGGGAGGGGTGACTAGTAAGTTGCAGTTAGTGAATAACTAATTTATATTAATTCTAAACACTATACAAATGTAACACGCAGCTTAGCATTATAGTCTAGGAGTGCAGGGACTGTACAACATTATTATTGTCTCAGTGGAGTTCCCCTTTAACTGCTCTATTACCACAGTCCTTTGTGACATATGGCACAGTACAGACCGATGGGTATGTTCTTTCTTTTGCCAGTACCTCTACAGTCCCTGCAGTTTCCAACCTGGCTTGAGTGATATGGATGACACACCCTTTGTCATCTACAGATCGGTGCTAATCATATACCTGCGCAAGTGAATGACCAGACTGTGTAGGCGCTATGTGCACTAGAATGCACCCGTACCTATTACCCTAGATATGAAGTTAGTGACAGCGCATGCACAGTATGGGGTTTTGCTCCAACAAACTACTGGCTAAAGGCCCCATTACACAGTACGATATCCCAGCGATCCGACCAACGATGTGGGTTGCTGGGACATCGTTAGCTGATCGCTGGTGAGCTGTCAAACTGGCAGACTCACCAGCAATCAGGACGAGCAAGAAAGCTGGTAACCAGGGTAAACATCGGTAATTAAGCGCAGCGCTGCACTTAGTTACCTGACGTTTACCCTGGTTACCAGCCTCCCAGTGTGTCCTGTGCGGCGTTGGGAAGTCGCTGATCCTTGGTCTCCCACTGCCCACACACGTCGATGCTGGCCGCCCAGCGGGAGACCAATGATATAATAATGGTCCTGGCCATTCTTCCACGATCAACGAACCTATCGTTGGTTGTTGTTTATATGTGTCACACGCAACGATGTTGTTTTAACATCGCTGCAACGTCACGAAACCAGTGATGTTGCAACGATATCATTAACGATATCGTAGTGTGTGACGGGGCCTTTACACTCCCCAACAAACAATTAGCTATTGTGTTTATCTGAAATCTATCTGACTGGGTCCACATTTTGAAGCTAAGGTGTTGTCACGGACGCGCTCGCGACCCATGAGGTAAGGGGAATGTGGACCCACTGGACCACAGGGGGGACCCGGGCCTGCCCAGACTAGGGAAGAACAGCAACCGGGTTCTGTGGCAGCTGAGCATGTGGGCTAGATGGTAACCTGCAGGACAAGACGACACCGCACACTTCAGGTATAGCAAAAGTAACGTTTACTGAACAAGAACACACATCAAGGACACGGAACATCATGGACACGGAACATCACGGACACCAGGCGGGAACGTCAGGGTCATCTCGGACACCAGGCGGGAACCTCAGGGTCATCTCGGACACCAGGCGGGAACCTCAGGGTCATCTCGGACACCAGGCGGGAACCTCAGGGTCATCTCGGACACCAGGCGGGAACCTCAGGGTCATCTCGGACACCAGGCGGGAACCTCAGGGTCATCTCGGACACCAGGCGGGAACCTCAGGGTCATCTCGGACACCAGGCGGGAACCTCAGGGTCATCTCGGACACCAGGCGGGAACCTCAGGGTCATCTCGGACACCAGGCGGGAACCTCCGGGTCATCTCGGACACCAGGCGGGAACCTCAGGGTCATCTCGGACACCAGGCGGGAACCTCAGGGTCATCTCGGACACCAGGCAAGACATCGGGGTCATCTCGGACACAAGGCAAGACATCGGGGTCATCTCGGACACAAGGCAAGACATCGGGGTCATCTCGGACACAAGGCAAGACATCGGGGTCATCTCAGACACAAGGCAAGACATCGGGGTCATCTCGGACACAAGGCAAGACATCATCAGGCAGGACCTCAGGACCATCTCGGACACCAGGCGGAACCTCGGGATCATCTCGGACACCAGGCACAGACACCAGGCAGAACCTCAGGTCCATCTTGGACACCGACAGTCAGGACGTCTGGACTCCATGCAACGGACACGGCTCCAGACCGGGAACAGCAAGACACAAGGAGGAACAAGACAAGGACGTTGGCACCAGCACAGACAAGACGGGTCCAGGGACACAGACATCAGCTTTCCCAGAACTGATTGCAGACAGAACAGGAGCTGTAGACAAGGCAGACCAGGAGCAGCATGTTGGACCAAACACACTGGGCTAGGTTAAGAAACCTAATGCGAGGCTCTGGCGACGCCCCAACAGGGAAGAGGAACTTTAAATAGGAGCTGACCCTCAGCTATAGGCTGGGGACAGCAATTCAAGCGCACACCCTCCATCTTACTAAACTGGGGAAGGTGTGGCGGCGCGCACCCTAGGCACAGTCAGAACCCATACAGCATAGCCAGCACAGGAACCGATGCCCAGAGCACCTGGCAGCGGCTGCAAGCCTAGACACACGTGGAAAGTCATGCACCAGCTGCAGAGGACCTCACAACCCGCGGATAGCTTCCACAGCGGGAGCCAGGGTCCACACATGAGAGGTAAACAGCGGAGCACTGACAATACAACATGTGCAGCTACGCAGCGGAGCTGGGAACTGAGCAGAATCCTATCCAGGTAACATACTACAGTCTCCCAGCTGGACAGGGGGGAAGGAGCATTGGGTGAAAGCGCAGTAACGCCGAGGGAACCAAGACACCAGACCACCGGCGTTACAGGTGTATTGTTTTATGTGTCATTTTGTTGATCTGTTAACAAATTTTGCTAATTAACAATGCTTTTAACTGCCTTCTATTCAATCAGGAGAAATGTTTTAATAAGTGCATAAAAAGCAAAGAACCTATCAATCTATTAATTTATTTAGTTCCTCCTGCTATGTAGCTTCTTGTCCATAGATTGGACTGTATGTTTACTGTGAATGATTCCTTTAAAAATATGAGTTGGAATTTGACTGATCGCTATACGCATTCTATTTCAATAGTTTTCTTTTGCATTAGTTTTCATAAGTTTCCTCCACTGTGCTATATACCTAAATGGACTAAGTAATTGATTATACATACCCCTGATAATTTACTCTTTTGGATTTATATTCATGCATTTACTTGTAATCAATTGTCCTTAATACAAATATTTGCAAAAATATAAATCAGGAAGTGTTTATAATACAATGTAGTGATATTTTGACTTTTATTCGGCCATCTTGTAGAAAATGTATTTCTTTAAAACGTTCAATTATGGTAAATAAAAAATTAAGTATAACTTTAAAGCACCACTCCAACGTTTTTTTTTTATTGCACTGCTGGAGTGGTGCTTTAAATCTAAGTCCACTGACCCCTGCCTGATACTCACCTTCCGGTGGCTTCACATTTTTGTAATGTCGCTCCAGTTGGCCTTCAGGAATTTATGACCTGCTGGCAGCTCCAGTGTTTCATGGAGCACATCAGAGGTCACAAATCAATACATCTCTATGAGAGCCTTGTTCTGGCTCTGATAAGAGTTGCATTGAGCTCTTGTGACGTAACTTGTGACTTACGAACAGTCAGACATTATGGGCATAAGATGGCGCTGTGGAAGTGGACCAGTGTCGGTAAGAGGTGAAGATGCTTGAAGGTGAGTATGTGGCACCCCAGGGTTCGGTTGCCACATATACACCTGGGGCAGAGAAGGATCTCCACATCAGGTAAGCCCGCAAACAACACCTTCCATTCCAGACCTGAAGGGGGAGCTCTATAAGTCGAGTTCAGGTGAGGTCCCCTATAAAATTCAGGCTGGAGGCGGAGTCAGCAGTTCAGTTCCAGAGAGAACTGTGAAGACGTCCTGGTGACAGAGCTGCACTAAGCCCGTACCAGTGAGAGCCGTTAGCCAGTGTAAGGGACCCAAGAGCGAGGGTCGGAGGAAAAGAGTAGTTGCCAAGGTAGTGGAGCCATACCAGGTTGCCCCAGAGGAACATCGCTTACTACCTGACACCGGCGTCCGAGACTGGAAGGGATCTAACTACAGCAGTAAAGATCGGAGGCTAGGGAGACTCCAGATCTCCTGAAGGCAAAGCTGCTTCCCAGAGCACAGGAACCGCAGGGAGCACAGCAGTGCCCCGCAGAAGAGCTCCCGCCGCCTGCCATACAGATGAAGTGAGTAGGAGAGTCAGGGCCTAGCTCCAGGCAGCCTAGGACAAAAGGCAGACACAGCGCAGCAGGGAGGCCTCATAACTGACAGGGTGTGGAGATTCCGAACTGCTTCCAGACCACCCGGGCCCGTAACATCAGAGCCTGTACCCTGGACTATACCTGTAACATCAGTAAGGTACGGAAACATCAACCCTGTGTGTGACTGTTATTGTGGTCCCTGATCCTACTCCCTTCATAGAGTGTCCTGCAACTTCTAGCTCTTACAACTGCCCCGGGGATCCCGCTCCACCTACGGGGAGCGTAACCATCTGGCTGCCCTACCATCACCCTGGAGGTCTGACCCGCAGCTTCGGTAGCCATACCAACATGTAGGTGGCGTGACAAACTATTTTTGTTTTTATTGTTTTTACTGACTTTTAGCGACCACCAGGACCACGGGACCGGGCACAGGCCCCCGTGATATTCAAAAAACTACCAGTGTACCTGGCAACAGCAACACATATTCAAAAGAGTATATATTCAGACCCTGTGCTACACACTAAGGACAAATTATTCAAATAAAGAAGAACAATTGTGTGTTCAACAGCACCAGAGGCGTATGTAAAAATATAGCAACTATAGACCAAGACTCTACAACGGGGTAATTGTGAAAAATACAAACTATAAAGTTTATTTAATACACTTTTATGTGCAAAGCAAAGCACCAACACAAACTCTTAAGAATAATTAAAAACATGTAAAAACCTCCACATGAGGTTGTGGGTGTGCTCCCTGTGTGCCAGGGTGTAAATGGACCACCTAACAAAAAGTGCTAGTCAATTAATACCTCCACTGATGTACCACTGTCTATACAAAAATTATACTATCTGTTATGCACATATGGATATAAATCAATCAATTTTCCATTTAGTTAACATAAGTAGACCCCATATGGTTATAAGAAAAGACACAAAAGTGGCAAGTACATATAGGAAAATAATGACAAAGCACCTATTTTGTTATAGTCACCTTGCTCCAATATATGGAGCTACCCGATTATGCATAAGTGGTGGACCCAACCAGGCACAGGGAGACACAGAGTGGAATGCCCCACGCGTTACGCCAAACAGTGGCTTCCTCAGGGGTATTGGTGCAACTGCAATGTACCCTTTAGGAATATGCTTTTTATCCACAGGCACTCCAACTTTGGAGAACTTGAGAATCTATGTACCTTGCTCTGCAATACATGGGGTTTTGTGTGATTAAATTTGTGTTAATGTGCCCACTTATTCATTAGTACTGTTTTCCCCCTCCAAATTTGCTCCCCACATAGTTTATCCCCAGTGTTCTAGTGTGTGGAAGCTTCTTGTACGCTTCACTCACTATTATACATGCCCACATTGAAGCCAGGAGCTTTGTACTTGTTACTATAGCGATGCGCACTGTGTTTACAGTTAGGGCCAGAAATATTTGGACAGTGACACAATTTTCGCGAGTTGGGCTCTGCATGCCACCACATTGGATTTGAAATGAAACCTCTACAACAGAATTGAAGTGCAGATTGTAACGTTTAATTTGAAGGGTTGAACAAACATATCTGATAGAAAATGTAGGAATTGTACACATTTCTTTACAAACACTCCACATTTTAGGAGGTCAAAAGTAATTGGACAAATAAACATAACCCAAACAAAATATTTTTATTTTCAATATTTTGTTGCGAATACTTTGGAGGCAATCACTGCCTTAAGTCTGGAACCCATGGACATCACCAAACGCTGGGTTTCCTCCTTCTTAATGCTTTGCCAGGCCTTTACAGCCGCAGCCTTCAGGTCTTGCTTGTTTGTGGGTCTTTCGGTCTTAAGTCTGGATTTGAGCAAGTGAAATGCATGCTCAATTGGGTTAAGATCTGGTGATTGACTTGGCCATTGCAGAAAGTTCCACTTTTTTGCACTCATGAACTTCTGGGTAGCTTTGGCTGTATGCTTGGGGTCATTGTCCATCTGTACTATGAAGCGCTGTCCAATCAACTTTGCAGCATTTGGCTGAATCTGGGCTGAAAGTATATCCCGGTACACTTCAGAATTCATCCGGCTACTCTTGTCTGCTGTTATGTCATCAATAAACACAAGTGACCCAGTGCCATTGAAAGCCATGCATGCCCATGCCATCACGTTGCCTCCACCATGTTTTACAGAGGATGTGGTGTGCCTTGGATCATGTGCCGTTCCCTTTCTTCTCCAAACTTTTTTCTTCCCATCATTCTGGTACAGGTTGATCTTTGTCTCATCTGTCCATAGAATACTTTTCCAGAACTAAGCTGGCTTCTTGAGGTGTTTTTCAGCAAATTTAACTCTGGCCTGTCTATTTTTGGAATTGATGAATGGTTTGCATCTAGATGTGAACCCTTTGTATTTACTGTCATGGAGTCTTCTCTTTACTGTTGACTTAGAGACAGATACACCTACTTCACTGAGAGTGTTCTGGACTTCAGTTGATGTTGTGAACGGGTTCTTCTTCACCAAATAAAGTATGCGGCGATCATCCACCACTGTTGTCATCCATGGACGCCCAGGCCTTTTACAGTTCCCAAGCTCACCAGTCAATTCCTTTTTTCTCAGAATGTACCCAACTGTTGATTTTCCTACTCCAAGCATGTCTGCTATCTCTCTGATGGATTTTTTCTTTTTTTTCAGCCTCAGGATGTTCTGTTTCACCTCAATTGAGAGTTCCTTTGACCGCATGTTGTCTGGTCACAGCAACAGCTTCCAAATGCAAAACCACACACCTGGAATCCACCCCTGACCTTTTAACTACTTCATTGATTACAGGTTAACGAGGGAGAAGCCTTCAGAGTTAATTGCAGCCCTTAGAGTCCATTGTCCAATTACTTTTGGTCCCTTGAAAAAGAGGAGGCTATGCATTACAGAGCTATGATTCCTAAACCCTTTCTCCGATTTGGATATGGAAACTCTCATATTGCAGCTGGGAGTGTGCACTTTCAGCCCATATTATATATATATAATTGTATTTCTGAACATGTTTTTGGAAACAGCTAAAATAACAAAACTTGTGTCACTGTCCAAATATTTCTGGCCCTAACTGTATGTGTCACTTCCAGTTTCGTCATTCTAACTTCCGGTTTGCGGTCCAGCTGTGGAACGCATCGTCAACGCCAGCGTCCTGGCCATGCAGTTTCTATGGGGATGCACAGCATTCACTGTGCCTTGCGCCCACATCCCCTTTTGGGCTTCAGGAGATGGTTAACTGTAATATACACACCTGTGGGGTGAGTAAGTGGGGGAGCTTTCCTTTTGGAGGGGGTAATTGATTTGGGAATAAATTTGTTCAAATGTGTGTATAATCAGCATTTGATAAGTGCACTTGCATATATAGATCATCCTTGCAGTTGCACCAATAGCCCTGAGGAAGCCACTGTTTGGCATAACGCTGAAATGGGGAGCCTCACACCTCTCGGGTGGGCTTAACCTCTTAATGTGTCTGCTGCCAAATTGGATGGTTATCTGGATGTGCCCGAATCCTCAAGTACAAATACACTTGACACCAAGTCAAAGTACAATTACAGATAGCCTTTATTAAGCAAGCAATACAAGCTGCTTATACCTTCTTCTTGGAGGGACGTTACAAGGGGGGAGGGATATTGCAAAATATTGCATATGCTAGCAGATTTCCTTCAAACAACTTTAAATCATCATTTCTTTATTGGTACAAAGTTTAATAAAAGTTCAGACACTTGCTTCATTTCCCAATTTCTCCGCTGCAGAGCTCAGACTTCCTCTTTCTGCTTAACCAAGTCTGGAAGGAACATAAGTCTGAGCAAGAAAAAGGAAGTTCACAGGAAACATTAATCTATGGGAAAAGTCAGATGTAGAAAGAATTACATCAGTACACTCAAGATGGAGTTTGAAAGTCTTCAGATAATTAGAACCAAATATCATTAACTCTTTCTTTGCCTTAACATTCACCCTTTGGAGACATTCAAACTCTTTCCCTGCTTCTTATGTTTCCCTAGGGCGGTAGAGGGGGAAAGTGTAGTGGAAAGGTGGGAAAGGAGTCTTCACCAATATGGAAACAACCATAATGTCTAACTGTAATGACAATCATTACGCCTTTGTAACTGGTCTTGCACCCTAAACTGTTATCTAAGATGATATCTCACTTCTCTATTTAATACTACTGGAATACATAGTAAAAGTTATACACACAAAAATATGAAGATTATATTTACTAAAATAGGTTCTAAACATAATAAAAATGAATGCTGCTCCCACAGTTCCCTTCTCACGTGGCAAGGAGTGAATGCTCCAACCAAAGTGCATGCACACAGACCTTCCCAGGTAGGTACATTCTCCTCCCCTAGTTGACGGAGCCGGACTTCCTACACCACTTCACCGGATTCCCCACAAAGGTCTGCCCATTACACCATCGGATGGACACAAACACTGACAAACCATGGCAAACAGGGAAACTATACGTATGCCGCAATCAAATACTGGTCATAATTATCACTTATCTGTTAGTCATTATATTTGACGTTCTCCATAAGTCGGTCCTCACTACGGTCTAATTCATAAGGACATGGCCTCGTATCAAGTCAATGTTGCTTCAGTCTTATCTAAAATAAGTCAGTCCTTGGTATTCAAAAATAAAGGTGTCCTAAGCGGTCAGTGTCTCTTGGGATGTTTGTATCCATCGCATATAGGCCAGTGTCTGTAGTAGGAGACATTCGGTAGTTCTCCTGGGCTCATCTGCCTTGCAGTGTAGCTCTTGGATCTAGTTGGGCGGCCATTTGAGCTCTTCAGCTGTCTCAGTCATCTGCAGAATTTCTAACGTTTCTTCTGACCATCACTCCATCTCCGGACTGTGAGAAGCGACTTCGGTCCACAGTAGCTGCATGTTAAAGGGGGAGAGAAAGCTCAAAAATACATGTTAGACGAGCACTTTATAAGTGTCAAAACATAAGAAAAAGCCTATCTCGGGGAATCTATTACCTGAACAACATTTTCAACCATAATCTCATAAAAATTTGTACCGTTTTCATAACTATCTATGACATAGCAATACCCTGCAACACAAAAACAAATCACAAAATTTTACTTATAAACTTATAACCTTAAGAATATAGGTCACCCCCCCTTGAGCATCTTATCATCTAATATTACATATACACACCATCTTTCAAGAAAAAGATATAAAAAGAATATGGTATCAGTTCTTGACTTACCAATAAATGAAAAACAGTCATCCCTAAGAGAAGAGGAAGAGATATACTATATATACTGGAACATTACATTCTTTGGGTTTGTGACAACCAAATCATCAATTCTAAATCATACAATTATGGATTCTAAATCATACAATTATGGTACATGTCAAATAACTTCTATATAAGGATCTTACATACAATCAAAAATCATTTTCTATTGATTAAAATATCAAAATAAATTGTCACCCAAGATAGTTCATGGAAACAAAAACATAAGATTTACACAATGTATAAATGATATACCCACTCCTAATAGTACCCTAGTAATGTCCTTAAAGCTGGAAACCTACCTAACTAGCGGAGGTCGACACCCTCTTGAAACGCCTGTGGTGCCCCAGCTCCACGTCGACTCACCCTATCTGTCCTTAACCTATCCCTGATCTTATATACCTTTTTCAGTTTGTTTGTAAAGTGTTGTTTAGTCCATTACCCTCCATAAACATATACCGCAGTTGCTCAGTCAACATATATATATGAGGGTCAGTAGATACACTGTCAATAGTCTGTAATTGAAACAGGTCTCAGCAGGTCGGTCAGCGCACAAGTAAAACAATATGATACAATATAAAGCCAAACAAATATAACATATAGTATAACATTCGACAATATAATTACTGTATACTTATCATCAGTGGTCTCTTCTGCTTCTCTGAAAGACAGGTCGAAAAGGTAACTGGATATCTGGGAAAACTTCCAATTATTTATTATACACCTACCATATTCTTTTTTACATGTATATTTACTCATTTACCTACTCACTCTGCTTCAGCACATTCTTAACCAACATATTAGACATCTTATGGTATTTTATATAGGAGAGAGTGATCCACACCTACTAGGACATGTTTATAACTTTCCTCTCCTTGTCCGCACCCTATTTGCTAATTCTTAAAGCTTGTGGAGCGGCTGCTGCTTAATATTCTTACCTTTCTGAGTTGTGTTGTGTGTAGGAATAATGCAGGATTGTACACGAGGCCTTACCTGTAACCAGGAGCGAACCAGGCATTATTCATCTGACTACACTCGTGACCGGTTGAGGTGTATGTGGGGCCAAGCAAAGACTATTCTAACCTTACTTGAAGAGAGACGTCATCATGGCCTGTCCTTTTTCCCATCCTTCAGCACAACTCCCTTTTTGCTCCTTTAGTATTGATTTAGTTCTGTCCGGGCAGTCTGATACCGAAGGGGTGCTTAGGCAGCCAGATGTAACAAGGCTGGGATGGATGACCTCCTGCCACTACCTTGACTAACTTTATTTTAACTTCAAATTGTAGCTTGCCCTCCACCTCTAGGGGTCACCTGTAGTGACTGTCAGCATGATTATACCATCCTAGACTGGCAACATGGTGTCTACCTCACCGTAATTTACCAATTCTGCATTTAATATGCTTACCGTTTTTGTAAGAATTGTTGTACCTAGAAGAAGCTCCACCTGCTCATGAAAAAGTGCAAAAACTCAGAATCAATTGATCTGATTACCTCATGCGAGGATCCTACCAGTGTCCAGCGTAAGATCATCTCTCCTATACATACATTGGTACATCTGGAATAAAACACTGAAGAATTCGTATTAGCTTAAAAAAAAACAGAAAAATACTTATTCAACAAAATTCTTATTACAATTTCTCTACTAATTATATTGATAGCTATAAACTATGACTGTTTTATGCTTAACCAAGAACCCATTTTAATTCTGTTATAAATGTCTCCATTGGCGCTATATTTATAAACTATAACTGTATGATGCTTAACCAAAAACCCCATATATTTCTCCATCTATGTCTCCATCCCCCCTCCCGCATGAGGGAATCAGAAGATATCATAGTAAAGATATATATACATTATTCTTGTATAATCATAACTGGATATATATAAACTGGTAGTGGAACTAACTGTGATGTAGTCTCATTGTTAACAGGCCTTTTGGGTGGTGCAAGATGGCTGCCACAGGAAGTTCTGACGGGCAAACTTCCTCTGAGTCTTACATTCCTAAGATGGGGGAACACTCTGAGCTGAGGTTTTCTATCTGAATCTGAAAACAAGTCCATCCCCCACCCGGAGCCAGCGCCAGAACAACAAAAAAACTACTTTAGAAAACAATGGGATTAGAATCTGAAGATGTAACACACATATACTAAGTATTATCATCTGTTCTCTATGCCTCTTCTAAAAACTATAATTATCATAGTGTCTATAGAATATTAACACAACACAAACAAGAAGACAGGGTGTCAGTATGACTCAATAAAATAGAATAATCCCTGTATGAAAATCAGTATAACCTAATTCCGTAGGACCTCAAGCAGGAATGTACAAAAACTGTCCAAAATAACTATTATTGCGTCCAATAATAGGCAATATTACTAGCTTCCAACTAAATACAACCGTAAACCATTATGATTCTTGATGTTCACAGCCAAAAAATGAAAGGATCTGAAATGTGATGATTTTTCATTACTGCATGTAAAAATGAAAATGCAGAATCGCTCCTTCCCCCCCTCCCCTATAATACCTGATGGGAGGGGGAAGTATCTGTGCACAAACCTTGGACGGAATGAACACTGGCAGAAAATGAGCACCATGAATGCCAAGGGGAACATACACACATTATAAGGTAGCGTTCTACCTAGGGAATTGCTTGGCAGTATGTATAACCCAAAAAAAAACTTATAATACACACAAACACCTGCTTCACATCATGCGTGATACAAAACATCAAGACATACAGTCATCTATAGACAAGACAAAAATCAACCCTGACATTATATCTCACATCTCAGCATACATACAGTATACACAGGGGCCCTGATTACAGCTTCATTCAACACTTATGTGCACCACTCACAGCCTCCTTATTGTTTGTTTGCGTTTTTAACATACTTTCTCCCTTCTCTTTCGCGGACCATATTAATGTGTTTTTCCTTGAAAAGACGCAACATCTTTAATCACTATATACCGGTGTCTCTATGCCACATGACACCAGTCTTCCCTCCTTCTTGGAGAGGACGCCTGTCCTCATACCTGTACTGACAGCCTGCGTTCCCGTATTTAAAGCGAATGCGTCCTAACAAATAATCACAAAACCGGCATAAACTGCTCAACCGCTTTGTTGAAGCGTTTCCGATCAGATTCTAGAAAACCTGAACCACCACAAAACCAATGTAGGCGGAGAATGATTTCTGAAAAAACTATAGCAGTCTCAGGGAACATCGAATGGACAATTTTAATGCCATATTGAACTTTCTGCAATAAATCCAACGTACGGACTTTTCCAAGATCATTACCTGCCAAATGGATAATAATAAGATCTGGTACGGGAGAGTGACATATCAAGTCCACCAGAGTAGAACGTAAAGAATTCCAGCACATTCCCCTATATCCGTACCACCGTATATGGATAAAATCCTTGGGAAAAAATAAATTTTCTGAATACAGACGTCCGTGGGCCCTCTTCTCTGCCCAATAGATATATGAATGTCCAACAATCCAGACATGCTTCCTAACGGCTCCTGTAGCCGCCATATTACCTCTTATAAAAGGACAATTTTCGGGGGAGACACTAAGGGCGTCAATACCTTTTTGCTAGGGGTTTCCAAATTAGAAAATTGACTTGATAACTGTAAGCACAAATACACCTTTACTCAGTATTCGTCTGTCGGTAGATATTTCTGTCTAGTAATTTCCCTTTCCTCCACAGAGTCAGCAGAAATAGCAAGCTTCACACCTTGCTGGAATCAGTCAGTCAGAATCAGTCTGAGGACTGGAACTGGAATTGTTGTCCTCAAACATATAAAACAAATAAAACATCACATTGTGTCGACCCCCTCTACATCTCAGTGGGGCAACAACTGGGTCATATAACTTTCTCGAATATACTTCTTGCAACAAGACTCCTTATGGATTGCCTATCGTTAGCTGGGCATGTATATTCTGTCTGAACACCTTGAGTACTGGAAACGTGTCAGGGAGTGCTATATAACCAGTTTCCTCATGAGCATATGGCACATTTGTAACACTATTGATTATCCAACCAGCGGGTGTAATCACCAGTTCTATACCTTGTTTGCACCCAGGGCACGTCATAAAGAGTAGAGAGACGAAACAGTCACTACAATCAATTGCATATCCATCCACCACCGCAGTTGAGGTCACCAACACTCTGCCCTCAGCTTGCACATGCGGTCTTGGTGGGAAAACCTTGTGTCATCAGCCGTATCAGAGGCTGGAACCAGTAGTGCTATATTATTACGTATATATACTATCAGCCTTCTCAGGGGCTGAAAGTTCAGGGGAACAGAATCCCCCTGCTCAGCCCGTCTCTCCGTGCCCTAGTGAACTGAAACTGAAACTACAGGAATGACATGAACATGAATAACATATACACAGATAAGCAGACAGTTAAGGAATTCTCAGGACCGGGTTGCACAGGCTAGGACTTCACAGGATCCGGTCATATATGTCCGAGTATGACAGCCAACTACCTCTTATCCCGGCACGGAGACACAGAAGGGTACTAGGCAAAATAACAGAATTTTCTTACCTTTTTAGTAGCCTGCAGGTCTACAACCCTCGTGTGTGGTCCGTCCTGGGACTGGAGGTTCAGGTGCGGCTGTTATCCTCTGGACGTCTCGTCCTAGCCCCACGTTGGGCGCCACTGAAATGGGGAGCCTCACACCTCTCGGGTGGGTTTAACCTCTTAATGTGTCTGCTGCCAAATTGGATGGTTATCTGGATGTGCCCGAATCCTCAAGTACAAATACACTTGACACCAAGTCAAAGTACAATTACAGATAGCCTTTATTAAGCAAGCAATACAAGCTGCTTATACCTTCTTCTTGGAGGGACGTTACAAGGGGGAGGGATATTGCAAAATATTGCATATGCTAGCAGATTTCCTTTAAACAACTTTAAATCATCATTTCTTTATTGGTACAATGTTTAATCAAAGTTCAGACACTTGCTTCATTTCCCAATTTCTCCGCTGCAGAGCTCAGACTTCCTCTTTCTGCTTAACCAAGTCTGGAAGGAACATAAGTCTGAGCAAGAAAGAGGAAGTTCACAGGAAACATTAATCTATAGGAAAAGTCAGATGTAGAAAGAATTACATCAGTACACTCAAGATGGAGTTTGAAAGTCTTCAGATAATTAGAACCATATATCATTAACTCTTTCTTTGCCTTAACTTTCATAGGGCATTCCACTCTGTGTCTCCCTGTGCCTGGTTGGGACCACCACTTGTGCATAAGCGGGTAGCTCCATATATTGGAGCAAGGTGACTATAACAAAATACCGTATATACTCGTGTATAAGCCGACCCGTGTATAAGCCGACCCCCCTACTTTTGCCCCCAAAATCTGGGAAAAACTATTGACTCGTGTATAAGCCGAGGGTGGACCCCAGCACAGGTATACAGCCCCCAGCAGTGTGGTATACAGGCCCCCCCGATGGTATACAGGCCTCCCCAGTGGTAGTATACAGCCCCCAACAGTGTGGTATACAGCAGCCTCCCCAGTAGTATATACAGGCCCCAGCAGTGTTACAGCAGCCTTCCCAGGGTTATATACAGCAGCAGCAGCCCCAGGGGTATATACAGCAGCAGCAGCCCCAGGGTATATACAGCAGCAGCCCCAGGGTATATACAGCAGCAGCCCCATGGTATATACAGCAACAGCCCCATGGTATATACAGCAGCAGCCCCATGGTATATACAGCAACAGCCCCATGGTATATACAGCAACAGCCCCATGGTATATACAGCAGCAGCCCCATGGTATATACAGCAGCAGCCCCATGGAATATACAGCAGCAGCCCCATGGTATATACAGCAGCAGCCCGAGGTATACAGGCCCTCCCCAGGCTATATACAGCAGCAGCCCGAGGTATACAGGCCCCCTCAGGTTATATACAGCAGCAGCCCTAGGGTATATACAGCAGCAGCCCCATGGTATATACAGCAGCAGCCCCATGGTATCTACAGCAACAGCCCCATGGTATATACAGCAGCAGCCCCATGGTATATACAGCAGCAGCCCCATGGTATATACAGCAACAGCCCCATGGTATATACAGCAACAGCCCCATGGTATATACTGCAGCAGCCCCATGGTATATACAGCAGCAGCCCCATGGTATATACAGCAGCAGCCCCATGGTATATACAGCAGCAGCCCCATGGAATATACAGCAGCAGCCCCATGGTATATACAGCAGCAGCCCGAGGTATACAGGCCCCCCCAGGCTATATACAGCAGGAGCCCGAGGTATACAGGCCCCCCAGGCTATATACAGCAGCAGTCCGAGGTATACAGGCCCCCCCAGGGTATATACAGCAGCAGCCCGAGGTATACAGGCCCCCCCAGGGTATATACAGCAGCAGCCCGAGGTATACAGGCCCCCCCAGGGTATATACAGCAGCAGCCCGAGGTATACAGGCCCCCCCAGGGTATATACAGCAGCAGCCCGAGGTATACAGGCCCCCCCCAGGCTCGGGAAACCTGTAAAGGAAGATGATTATACTTATCGCTGTCCGGCTGCCGTCCCCGCTCTGCATCGCGCTCCTCCATCTGCATCGCGCTCCTCCATCTTCCGGCTTCCGACTTCCTGTGTTCTGCGCCGACAATGACGTCATTCTCGGCGCCGACAGGAACCCGGAAGATGGAGGAGCGCGATGCAGATGGAGGAGCGCGATGCAGAGCGGGGACGGCAGCCGGACAGCGATAAGTATAATCATCTTCCTTTACAGGTTTCCCGAGCCTGGGGGGGGCCTGTATACTGATGGGGGGGCCTGTATACCTCTGGGGGGGGGGCGCCCGTATAGTGACTCGCGTATAAGCCGAGGGGGTAACTTTTCAGCCCAATTTGTGGGCTGAAAAACTCGGCTTATACGCGAGTATATACGGTAGGTGCTTTGTCATTGTTTTCCTATATGTACTTGCCACTTTTGTGTCTTTACTTATAACCATTTGGGGTCTACTTATGTTAACTAAATGGAAAATTTATTGATTTATAACCATATGTGAATAACAGATAGTATAATTTTTGTATAGACAGTGGTACATCAGTGGAGGTATTAATTGACTAGCACTTTTTGTTAGGTGGTCCATTTATACCCTGGCACACAAGGAGCACACCCACAACCTCATGTGGAGCTTTTTACATGTTTTTAATTATTCTTAAGAGTTTGTGTTGGTGCTTTGCTTTGCACATAAAAGTGTATTAAATAAACTTTATATTTTTCACAATTACCTCGTTGTAGAGTCTTGGTCTATAGTTGCTATATTTTTACATACGTCCCCGTGACATTCCTCATGAATCAACGCCCGGAACAGAGTACCCCACGGCCCTGAGGTGGGTCAGCTTTTGGCGTCACAAACAGGATCCCTTGCCCATAACCGACGAGTACTGTGTGCCGTGTATTGACTGTGTTAAACTGGAATTTGGGCTGCCATAACAGCGTCACACGGTGAGCGAGAAGAAGGGGGGCATAACTGACAAAAGGGTGCGAAGATAAGCTCTGCTCTCTAACATCAGCTGACGAAGCGCAGATGCCCGATCCGGAAATACCCGAGAGCACTCAACTCCCCGCCTGAGTAGCCAAAGACAGCTTTCCCTTTTGAGAGACTGCCTGAAATTAACTAGGGGAAAGAGAGGATGTGGGCGCAAGGGGATTCTGAAGCAGCAGTCCAAGGCCTAGACTTTTCCTGAAATGAAGCACCGGCCGGGACCTCAGCCGCAGTACCTGAAGCTACAGCATCGATCATGCCACTTGCACTGCCGTATATCCCAAGAGCAGCGTGGTTACCGCAATATGCTGGGGAACCAGATACCCTGGATGAATTTACAGAAAAGATGCGCAATGTCCTGGATATGTACTCTATGACTGACAAGCAAAAAGTGTTTGTCTTGCTGGGGCAGCTGACTGGTGCAGCCGAGCATGAAGTCAAGTCCAGGCTGGACACAGATAAAAGGACAATAACCCAGATATTTGCTAAGTTAAAAACTGCTTTTGAAATCTGTACTGTAGCTGAGTTAAGAATGAGGTTCCATAGCTGCAATCAAAGGCCACAGGACAGCATATGGGATTATGCCTTCAACATCCAGAAGGTACTGCAGGCCATAAAGCAGGTAGACCCTGAAAGTGTGCAGGAGGAGGATAAAATGTTGATTGAACAGTTTATTGAGGGGCTACATTCACCAATCCATCACACGCAGCTGCATCTATGGGCCATGAAGAACTCAAATCTAGACTTTGTAACCCTGAAGGACAGAGCCATCAGAGCGCTGCAAGCCCCTGTGACCACAGACCCCGCCCCTCAGCCTCGGCATGCCACCACCTATTCCTCAGAGGTGACTGCCCCTTAACTACAGCATAGGCCAGTGGACAGACTAACAGCTGGTGCCTCTGATGACTTGCGTTCCCAGGTGTAGCAGCTGACAAAGGATGTGGCCATGCTCTTAAAGGCTATGCAACTTTAGCAGAAACCCAAATCATCAGGGAAGATCCAGGTGGCCGACAGCCCCGAGAACATCCCATGGATGCGAGGTAGGAGGAACCAGTCGTCCAGAGGAAGACCCAACGACTGCTATGACTCGTCAGGACAGCCCATCTGCCGCCATAGCAACAAGGCGGGCCACCTTGCCAGGTCATGTACTTTAAACCAGCAACCCCTGGGGCAGCGGGCCGACCCCCAGGAATGAGATGACCAGGTCCTTCGAACTGGCGCGATAGATATGTGCCCACGGTCCTGACAGCCAGGGGGGTAGTCGATGTGTGCAAGGGGAGGGTACCTGTATGAGTTTTAAGCTGTGGAGAGGAGGAGGTCAAACTGCCCAGATATGCTACTGTTGCCAAGCTGTTCACTGTCAACAACAACTCAATCCAGTCAGTGGAACCCTTGACCCCGTCCAACCAAGCAGAGGACAACAGCTACAAGAGACAGCTGGAGGACTGGTGTCAGAAGCTGCATGTCGGCACTGATTCCACCCCTTCTCACCAAAAGCACGAAGTTTATCGGGTAGTGCAGGAATACAAATGGGTCTTTAGTAAGCATCCATTAGACTTAGGGCAGATAAAAGGGGTACACCATCACATACCCACAGGAGACCATCCAACTATAAAAGAGAGATACAGGCCTGTACCACCAGTTCACTATCAGCATGCTAAAGACATGTTATGGGAAATGAAGGAGGCTGTGATTAGTAGAGATAGTTGTAGCCCCTGGGCAGCTCCACTTGTCCTAGTAAGAAAGAAAGATGGCACAATGAGGATGTGTGTTGACTATAGGCAGATAAACTGCATAACACACAAGGATGCTTACCCGTTACCTCACATTACATTACTTTTCCACCTTAGATCTCCCCAGCGGATATTGGCAGGTTTTCGTGGCAGAAGAAGATCGGGAGAAGACTGCGATCATGATGCTGATGGGTCTGTGTGAGTTCAATAGCATGCCATTTGGACTCTGCAATGCACCAGGAACGTTCCAAAGGCTGATGGAGTGTTGCATGGGGCACCGAAACTTCGAGGCCATGCTGCTGTATCTTAATGACGTCATTGTGTATTCCAAGATGTATGAGGAACATCTGGAGCATTGTCAAAGTTTGGTATGAAACTGAAACCATCAAAATGCCATTTGCTGAAGCCGAAGTTTCAGTATCTCGGGCATGTGGTCAGTGCAGAAGGTGTGGCACCAGACCCTGAGAAGGTCACTGCTATCAGAGACTGGCCGAGACCAATGACCGTCAGAGAGGTGCGTCAGTTCTTGGGGCTGGTAGGATACTACAGGAGTTTCATAAAGGGCTTTACGAAAATGACAGCGCCTTTGCAAGACCTCCTGGTAGGCCAGACCAAGAAGAGCAAGACCTCCAGCCCTCTGTTGGAATGGGGTGAGAAAGCAGACGACTCCTTTAAGCAAATGAAGTGGGTCCTGACCGGTGAATAAATCCTGGACTACCCTGACTATAACCTACCGTTTGTGCTGTACACAGATGCCAGTAACATGGGATTGGGAGCCGTGTTGTTGCAGGTGCAGAAGGGCAAAGAACGTGTAATTGCCTATGCAAGCAGAAAGCTTCGTCCTACAGAGAGAAACCCAGAGAACTGCAGCTCGTTCAAGTTAGAATTCCTTGCATTAGTCTGGGCCATCACTGAATGGTTCAAGCACTACCTGGCGGCTTGGACTCTGCAAAGCTAGTTACACTGTTGCAGCGATGGATGGCCCAGATGTCAAACTATGACTTCACCATCAAATACTGGGCAGGCTGCAAGAACCCCAACGCTGATGCACTCAAATCCAAGGAAAATAGTGCTCCTACAATCCGTGCTGCCGTCGGGATGAAAGACTAGGACCAGAGAGCTTCTTGAATGCGGCTGCTTTTATTTCCTACGCGTTTTGGTGCTGTCCCAGCACCTTCCTCAGGGATTAATACAAACAGGACAGGGTGTCAGCCTTATATACAGTTAAGGGGATGGTACAAGCCAAACAATTATCTACGTCATTGTGACACCAGCTGGGTGGAACTAGATGACGTACTCTGTAAACAGAGGTACTTGTATATCTAATATGTTCACAGCAAATTAAGACAAGAAGTTGACGTAAAAAAGCAATTAAACACTATAAAACACACAATCAAAATTGTGCTCAAATAAAAGAACAGTTTTATACCAAAAAATATATGAAAACATCTGTATCCATATGTAGGGTTTGAACCTGGTGGCAGTGGAAAAAAAACCACTAGGCTTCAGTAGGGTTTCTTTGTCATTAACTTAACTAGGCTATAGTAATCTCATATAATTATGTGTTCTCAAAGATCCAAATCATTATGATGAAGGATAAACTTGTGATTTAAATGCTCTCCGTTTATATAAAAATGAAAGAAAAAATGAGGGAAAAAAACTGCAACTGAACAGTTCTATGATGTTGTGAACAAAAAAGGGGAAAAAAACTGAAAAAAAAGGAGGGGAAGGGATAGAATAGAACCAGAGTAGATCTACTGGGCATACAGTTGTGGCCAAAAGTATTGACACCCCTGCAATTCTGTCAGATAATACTCAGTTTCTTCCTGAAAATGATTGCAATCACAAATTCTTTGGTATTATTATCTTCATTTAATTTGTCTTCAATGAAAAAAACACAAAAATAATTGTCCTAAAGCCAAATTGGATCTAATTCCACACCAAACATAAAAAAGGGGGTGGACAAAAGTATTGGCACTGTTAGAAAAATCATGTGATGCTTCTCTAATTTGTGTAATTAACAGCACCTGTAACTTACCTGTGGCACCTAACAGAGGTTGGCAATAACTAAATCAGACTTGCAGCCAGTTGACATGGATTAAAGGTGACTCAACCTCTGTCCTGTGTCATTGTGTGTACCACATTGAGCATGAAGAAAAGAAAGAAGACCAAAGAACTGTCTGAGGACTTGAGAAACCAAATTGTGAGGAAGCATGAGCAATCTCAAAGCTACAAGTCCATCTCCAAAGACCTGAATGTTCCTGTGTCTACCGTGCGCAGTGTCATCAAGAAGTTTAAAGCCCATGGCACTGTGGCTAACCTCCCTGGATGTGGACGGAAAAGAAAAATTGACAAGAGATTTCAACGTAAGATTGTGCGGATGGTGGATAAAGAACCTCGACTAATGTTATTTTTGGTGTGGAATTATATCCAATTTGGCTTTAGGACAATACTCTTTTGTGTTTTTTCATTTAAGACAAATTAAATGAAGATAATAATACCAAAGAATTTGTGATTGCAATCATTTTCAGGAAGAAACAGAGTATTATCTGACAGAATTGCAGGGGTGTCAATACTTTTGGCCACAACTGTAGTAATTTTGAATAACTCATGTTACCTATTATCTGTGCTACAAGGTTTCCACAGTGTTCGTTGCAATTTATTGATAACTTCTTTGATTTAAAATATGTGTGAATATATAATAGTTAATGTATCTATTTATACATGTATGTAAAGTGCTTTGGAATTAATAGCGCTATATAAATGAATAAATATTATATTATTATTTATTCTTCTGTTGAAGGAACCAGAAAGAAGAAAAGATAAAAAGGAAAAATTGTGGATATTTAATCTCTCAATAAGTGACTTGTACAAGAAGAAGAAAGAGAAGAGATAAAATAAGGAAAGAGAAAAGAGCGGTGATGGCATTGACCAAAAATGTATAAAATAATTATCATTCTATGTATAAGAAGTTTTATACTACTGTTCCCACGCAACCAAAGCTCTATAATGTCATGTGGAAGTACGGATCCAGCGGCAGCTGTCTAGGTATTCATACTGGTTGTGGGTTAACACAACCTAACCAAGTGAGCATATACACCCACGGACAATACGATCTTATCTAAAACGATAAGACCCATTTGCGCCTTTGTCTCTTCCTCTCTTGAACGCTGACACACTGTCAAGAATGCCCCACTTACCAGATGCAGAAGAAGACGCGGATGAGCTAGAAGAGATAGAGCTGCCGGCTTTTTACCACAACAGTGCATCCCAGTGTAACCAAGGTGCTAAAGACAAGTGCCAAGAGGCCACACTGAACCCGTTACTTCACCATGGGTGGAAGGAAACACAGGACAGCGATCCGACTGTTCGCCTAGTTAAAGAGCTATTAACCCAACAGTACTCACGTCTTAGCCTAGATCCCCCACCTAAGGCGCAGCACGTATGGAAGGAAAAAAGCAGATTGTTCATCTACGAGGGTAGGCTGTGCAGACGTTACACCAACCCCCGAACCCATGAGATGGTGTGGCAGATAGTGGTTCCGAAGAGATGTTCAGATGGTGCTAAAAGCGTACCACGACAGAGCAGGACACTTCGGGTTGAAGAAGCTTGAGGTACTGTTACGCGAGAGATTCTATTGGGTTGGCATGATAATGTGGCGCCCTGTGCCAGGTAAGCCACAGAACCAACTAGTTCACTAAGGGATTTCCACATCTGGTACCTCACCTACACACAACACATTCCACTCCAGGTCTGTAGGGGGAGCACCACTGGTTGCTGTTAAGCCAGATCCCCTATAAATACAGGTGCTGGGGGCGGAGTTAGCCAGAGTGAGCAGTCGCTAGGAGAACTGTGAAGTTCAGCTCCGATACCTAGTGAGCTAACCTGGTCCACCAGAGCCGTGCTAGGCCCAAGATCAGTGCACCGCCAGAGCCAGTGTGAGATCCAGAGTGTGAGGACGAAAAGCAGAGGCGAGGAACACTGCAGTGGGGGCAGAGGAGCCATCCCGGCTCACCCCAGGAGAACACTAGTCACTGGAGTCCGAGTCTGCAAGGGAAAGAGGTTAGCCCAGCAGAGAATCCCAGTAAACGGTG
Source organism: Allobates femoralis (assembly GCA_033576535.1). Classification (NCBI taxonomy): domain Eukaryota; kingdom Metazoa; phylum Chordata; class Amphibia; order Anura; family Aromobatidae; genus Allobates; species Allobates femoralis. The sequence continues at coordinate 293,523,586 of JARQOC010000003.1, forward strand.
GAGGCTTAGCTTCCCTGACACCCACAGCACCCACATTTGAGAGCCGTGAGCCGCAGGAGAGATAGCGGTAGCCAAGCAAGAGCCCTCAGTGTAGCAACACGGGTGTGAAAGAGCAGGAAAGGTCAGGCCTGCTTTCATACACGCCAGACTCAAGACAAGGGAGCAGGAAAAGGAGGCCTATACTTCACTCGGTGTGGAAATCCCAAAGTGCACCTTTCAACCCTGGATGTGTACCTGGAGAACCATCAGTAAAAGGTACAGAAAAAGACTTTATTGTGTGCGTGTCCCTTCTTCAATCTGTCCCACACCACAATGACTATGATGCCCCATTTCTACCGTGCTGCCCTATTCCACCATCATACCCTACAGCCCCAGGGAACACGCTCTTCCTGTAGAGAGCTACAACATCTTGCTGCCGCCTATCACCCCGAAGGTCCCAGCAGCGCTGATGCCATCACCGGACCTGCAGGTGGCGTCACTACTGACAATGTTATGAGAAGAAAAAGTATCGCGTATAATGACTGGGTTCAAGGCACAAGTCGATTTATGGTGAGAAAATTAACAAAATTTATTTAAAAAAGGTGCACTTTTTTGGACACAACATTAAAAACATTTAAAATTGTATAAAAACAAAAGCATAAACCAACCATAGCAAATATATTTTTAGACACAATAAGCTGGGACTAAAAGGATTATGTCCCTTGATAATAATAACCTCTGTTAACAGGTGTAAATAATATCATTGGATCCTATGACTGTGATCTTGATATGTAATGAACAGGGATATATACAGCCTAAAGAGCCTATAAAGCCAGAAATATCAGAAGCTGAAGCAATCATTCATGGTACAAAGCAGGTTGAGGGTCACAGTGCCTCAGGGGGACAGGTTGTCACCAGCCTAAAGAATGCATGTGGCTAAAAGTAGAACACAGCCTACACACTAATAAACCCCTTCTGAGGAAATCTGTGGAAGGAAAATGACAATAAAAAACCTATAGTACCAAGTTGTCAAAGGAAACAGATCAATCATTCATTGTACAAAGCAAGCATAATAGGGGTCACAGTTCCTGTTGGGAACAAGTAGTCGCTGACCTAGTAGAAGCATGCAGCTTAAACAGCCTACACACTGTTAAATCCACTGCCCTATATAACAAGGTCCTGGTTAGGGAGCATAAACCAGGTGAACCTATGGGCTATCACTATAGTAAGTGCTGCTGTGCAACAGTACATCCAATTGGTGAGGACATCTATGGAAAAAAATGAATAAAAATAACATGTTATACAACCTGTGCAAGATCTGGATGGATAGATTGAATAGGCAGGCTGATAAGGTATATCCCGGAATTCATGTATTCACCTGAAAGGTATGAGGTTAAAGGTCCTATGGGAGGCAGGGGGCCCTGTCACCCAACGCTTGTCGCCATCACAAAGGCGGCTTCGCCAGGGGCAAGGAGCGCAGGACAGAGCCGAGTGTTGTGCCCTTAAGTAGTGCTGTTATTTCATGCTGCATCCGGTGCTGTGGTCTGGCGTCCGGAAGCGGTGGGCGGGCGTCAGTGATGACGTGCATAGTGAAGGAGGTCGACTGCCATTGCTAGTTAATATTGCGCATGCGCGGGACCGGCTGGTCAAAAGCGGTGTACTGCGCATGTCATGGTAGCGCAAACACCGTTTATAAGGGCAGACTAATGTCAAGAGCGGTAGCTAAAGAATATAAAGGGGGCTTAATTCTTTTTACTCTTTTTTCTCTTTTCTGTTAGCTAAAGGGAAGTTTATTTTCCTTTATTATAAAATAGAATTATTCTTATCGTTAATTCGGTTTCTAGGATACCTTCCACAACAGCATAGGAGGTTGCCTCTCCACGCCCTAAATAGGAACAGGAAGCACAAGAGAGGTTAAAAGGCCCCTCCCACCTCCCATTAGCCAGTGTCTTACAAAGAACCATAGCATGAGAGAAAACAACAGTACAGAGTACAATAGCCCAGGAAAGCCAGGAACAATAGGGAGGGAAATAAGTGCTGTCGTGGAAGGTATCCTAGAAACCGAATTAACGGTAAGAATAATTCTATTTTCTCTAGGAACCTTCCACGACAGCATAGGAGGAATACCAACAAATAAATACCTAGGGTGGGACAATGGCTTGCAGGACCTTCCTGCCAAAAGCCAAATCCCTACCGGAGCCCAGATCCAGACGTTAGTGCTTCGTAAAGGTATGCAGGGACGACTAGGTAGCAGCCGTGCAGATCTGCTCAGGAGAAGCCCCAGCCCGTTCAGCCCAGGAGACAGCGGTAGACTGGGTGGAATGGGCAGTAAACCCAGAAGGAGCCACCAACTGCTGGGAAACGTAGGAATCAGTAATAGTCTTCTTGATCCAATTAGCAATAGTGCTTTTGGAGACCTTCAAGCCCTTACGAGGACCAAAGGGCTGAACAAAGAGATTATGGTCGATGCGCCAGGGCGCCAAGACATCCAGATAATGGAGAACCGCACGCCGGACATCCAGAGCATGGAATTCTTCCTCCTTCGGGGACCGAAGATGTTGACAGAATGATGGAAGGACAATCGATTGAGAGCGGTGAAAGTCCGAAACCACCTTGGGAAGAAAGGAAGAGGCTCGAAGGGAGGCTTAGACAGACCCGTGAGGACCACATTGAGGTCCCAGGAGGGAGGACGGACTCGCGTACGAGGACACAGACGAGTAGCCAACACCATAAACCGGCGAATCCATCATGATTAGCCAGATCAGAATCGAACACCGAACTGAGAGCCGACACCTGGACCTTGAGCATACTAGGATTAAGACCGAGATCCAGCCCATTCTGCAGGAAATCCAGAATCTGGGAGACATTGGGATGAAGCGGATCAGGAGGACTGGAGCCACACCAGGAGCAGAACTTACGCCAAATGTTATTATAGATCGCATTAGTGACCGGTTTGCGATTCATCTGCAGGGTGGCCACCACCTTGTCGGACAGATAAAACCAAAATCCCCCATTATCTAACGGAAGATGAATAAAACAACTGTCTCTTATATCAATTAACTAGTAAAAAGGCCCGATGCAATTGCATCGGGAGCGCGGTGAAATGAATTGTGTGTATAGAGGCGGGTCAGTGGGTAGCAGAGTGTAGAGGGGGTCAGTGGGTAGCAGAGTGTGGAGGCGGCTCTGTGGGTAGCAGAGTGTGGAGGCGGCTCTGTGGGTAGCAGAGTGTGGAGGCGGCTCTGTGGGTAGCAGAGTGTGGAGACGGCTCTGTGGGTAGCAGAGTGTGGAGGCGGCTCTGTGGGTAGCAGAGTGTGAAGGCGGCTCTGTGGGTAGCAGAGTGTGGAGGTGGCTCTGTGGGTAGCAGAGTGTGGAGGCGGCTCTGTGGGTAGCAGAGTGTGGAGGCGGCTCTGTGGGTAGCAGAGTGTGGAGGCGGCTCTGTGGGTAGCAGAGTGTGGAGGCGACTCTGTGGGTAGCAGAGTGTGGAGGCGGCTCTGTGGGTAGCAGAATATCGGGGCGGCTCTGTGGGTAGCAGAGTATCGAGGCGGCTCTGTGGGTAGCAGAGTATCGAGGCGGCTCTGTGGGTAGCAGAGTATCGAGGCGGCTCTGTGGTGGAGGGGTGAGGAGAGATGCGGCTCTGTGGTGGAGGGGTGAGGAGAGATGGGTGTGTGTTGTGGAGGGGTGAGGAGAGAAGCAGGTCAGTGGTGGAGGGGTGAAGAGAGAAGCGGCTCAGTGGTGGAGGGGTGAGGAGAGATGCGGCTCAGTGGTGGAGGTGTGAGGAGAGATGCGGCTGTGTGGTGGAGGTGTGAGGAGAGATGCGGCTGTGTGGTGGAGGAGTGAGGAGAGTTGGGGGTGTGTGGTGGAGGGGTGAGGAGAGAAGCGGCTCAGTGGTGGAGGGGTGAGGAGAGAAGCGGCAGAGTGGTGGAGGGGTGAGGAGAGAAGCGGCTCAGTAGTGGAGGGGTGAGGAGAGAAGCACACAGTATATACATACATGAGACATTGTATAGACACACAGTATGCAGAGATTAGACACATTATACACACAGTATACACACAGTATACACACATTACAGACAGTATGTGTCACATCGCCATCGGACTCGGTGGCCGGTGTTCCTGCCTCGGCCGCTGGGAGGAGCCGGATTCCTTCGTCTGGTGGTGCTGGTGATAGGAAGGCCTTGTCCTCATATGGACCTGCTCCAGCGACGTCTGCCTCTGTCGCTGAGCGCCGCTGTGTTTCCCCTCTGGGTGGTGTTGGTCGCAGAAGAGCGGGCCCTGCAGAGGTGTCCGTTAGGCGCAGCCTGCGTTCTTCTGTCAGAGGTGGGCTGGGTGGAGCCAGTCGTGCATCTCCATCTGGCCTGGCTCTAGGGGCGGTTCGGATGAGGTCATCAGGCTGTGAGCTCCAGCCTATGGGAGGTAACCGCGCCCTTCAAATACATTGGAGCCTGTCTTGCAGGCCGCCAGATATAGTTTTGGTTCCCCAGTGATAAAGTGTATGTTTAGTTTTGTCTCTGACCTTGCCTGGATTTCTGACTCTGCCTCTGCCTATTGATTTTGTACCTCAGCTGCCCTCTTGGTTTTGCCCTTGACCTTTGCCTGGATTTTTGACTCTGCTACTGCCTGACGATTTTGTACCTTCGCTGCCCTCTCGGTTTTGACTCGGACTCCTGACTACGTTCTTCGCTTCCTGATTTTTTCCCTTCCTAGACGACCTCCCTGCTCTGCTGCTCCCATAGGCAGCTACCCCCTGGGCTCCGCTATAATTCCAGATCCCTGTATAGGGGTTAAGGGTCTCGGGGTTTCTCGGGGTGCTGCCTTACCAGCAGCTCAGCCTTACAGCGGACGGTCGTCACAGTATGCAGACATTACACACAGTATAGACACATTAGACAGTATAGAGACATTACACACAGTATAGAGACATTACACACAGTATACACACAGTATAGAGACATTACACACAGTATAGACAGACTACAGACAGTCTACAGACATTAGAGACAGTAAGACACATTACACACAGTATAGAGACATTACACACAGTATAGAGACATTACACACAGTATAGACACATTACACACAGTATAGAGACATTACACACAGTATAGACACATTACACACAGTATAGACACATTACACACAGTATAGACACATTACACACAGTATACACACAGTATAGAGACATTACACACAGTATTGACACACTACAGACAGTATACAGACATTAGACACAGTATAGACACATTACACACAGTATAGAGACATTACACACAGTATAGAGACATTACACACAGTATAGACACATTAAACACAGTATAGAGACATTACACACAGTATACACACAGTATAGAGACATTAGACACAGTATAGACACATTACACACAGTATAGAGACATTACACACAGTATAGACACATTACACACAGTATAGACACATTACACACAGTATAGACACATGACACAGAGTATACAGAGACATGACACAGAGTATACAGAGACATTACAGTATACTGTGTGTAATGTCTCTGTATACTCTGTGTAATGTCTCTGTATATTCTGTGTAATGTCTCTGTATACTCTGTGTAATGTCTCTGTATACTCTGTGTAATGTCTCTGTATACACTGTGTAATGTCTCTGTGTAATGTCTGTGTAATGTAATGTATACAGAGACATTACACAGAGACATTAGACAGAGTATACAGAGACATTACACAGAGTATACAGAGACATGACACAGAGACATGACACAGAGTAGACAGAGACATGACACAGAGTAGACAGAGACATGACACAGAGTAGACAGAGACATCACACAGAGTATACAGATACATGACACAGAGTATACAGAGACATGAGACAGTATACAGAGACATTACACAGAGTATACAGAGACATGACACACAGTATACAGAGACATTACACACAGTATACAGAGACATTACACAGAGTATACAGAGACATGACAAAGAGACATTACACAGAGTATACAGAGACATTACACAGAGTATACAGAGACATTACACAGAGTATACAGAGACATTACACAGAGACATGACACAGAGTAGATAGAGACATGACACAGAGTAGACAGAGACATGACACAGAGTAGACAGAGACATGACACAGAGTAGACAGAGACATCACACAGAGTATACAGAGACATGAGACAGTATACAGAGACATTACACAGAGTATACAGAGACATTACACAGAGTATACAGAGACATTACACAGAATATACAGAGACATTACACAGAGTATACAGAGACATTACACAGAGTATACAGAGACATTACACAGAATATACAGAGACATTACACAGAGTATACAGAGACATTACACAGAGTATACAGAGACATTACACAGAATATACAGAGACATTACACACACCTGCAGCATGCACACTTATTACACTAACACACACACCCCTGCAGCAGGCACACTTATTACACAGACACACACACTCACAGACTCACACACACAGACTCACACACACAGACACAGCATCCATTACCATATCATGAAGGTCCTGATCGATATGCAGCAGGAGAGGAGCCACTGCGACCTGCAGAAAAGCAGTAAGCATCTACAGGACCTTTGAATGTAGGTCACATGATGACAGTGAGGAAAGTGTTTCAGTTGCCGGGCTCCTACAGGCTCTTTGTAACTCCCGGGGCTTTCTCCTGCTTTGTACGGAGTAAATCAGTGCACAGAGCAGGAGAGAGAGGGAGAGAGGGCAGCTTGTGTGTCAGCTTCTCCTCACTGCTTCCCTCGGACACAGCAGTGGGCCGTATCACTTGTTAAGGGCCCGGCATGTTGGCGGGTATGTCTGGTGCTGACGCCGGGGCAGGGTAGCGCGGCTGCGGCTCGCGATGACGCTACGCGTCATCGCTCGCATTCGCGCAAAGGAGCTTGGGATTCGGCTACAGTGCCCGAATTCCCAACTCCCGATTATATAAGTAGATTATTTTTATTATTCAACAAATTCATGTAAAAAAATATTTTTATATAAATATAAATATCTGCCAAGGTACCACAATTAATACAGGCAATAAAAATTTAAACAATTTCTACAAAAATACTTATTACTTAAGTATTTTTGTAGAAATTGTTTAAATTTTTATTGCCTGTATTAATTGTGGTACCTTGGCAGATATTTATATTTATATAAAAACATTTTTTACATGAATTTGTTGAATAATAAAAATAATTAATTGATATAAGAGACAGTTGTTTCATTCATCTTCCGTTAGATAATGGGGGATTTTGGTTTTATCTGTATATGAGTGAAACCTCTAATATTTGGACATTTGATTATAGTAACCTTGTCGGACAGACCCTGAGCCCTCAGCACCCGGGCTTCAGAAGCCAGGCAGCTAGGCTGAGCTTCCCCGGATCCGGATGGAATAGAGGGCCCTGAGACAACAGGCTGGGATCGGGACTCAGGATGACCGGTCCGTCCACTTTGAGTGCCATGATCAGGCAGCACCAACTCCTCCGTGGCCAAAGAGGGGCTACCAGAATAGTGGGGACCTTCTCCACCCTGATCTTCCTCAGAGTACGGACGAGGAGGGGAATCAGAGGAAAGGCGTAGACGAATGGGAACTCCCAGGAATGGGAGAACACGTCCACCCCGCGGCCGGGTCCCGCGGATTGAGGGAGAAATAAGTTGCGACTTTCCGATTGGCGCAGGAGGCGAACAGGTCGATTGCTGGGGTGCCCCACCTGGAGACCAGGGAGCAAAAGACAGCCTGATCCAGACTCCATTCCCTGGATGGACATCCTGGCGGCTGAGAAAATCTGCCTAAAGATTCAAAGATCGCTTCAAGTGGACCGCCGAGAGGGACAGCAGGAACCGCTCGGCCCACAGAAAGATCCGGGAGGAGACGGACGAGAGGGACCCCGATTTGGTACCCCCCTGGTGTCGGAGGTGAGCCACCGTGGCGACATTGTCTGAGTGGACCAGGACATGAGTACCCGTGAGCTGGTCCTGAGCCCCCCGAAGGGCCATCTCCACCGCACTCAGCTCCCGGAAATTGGAGGACTGGGAGCGGACCGAGGGCTCCCAGAGCCCCTGGAGCGGAGTGGGGCCCACCATGGCCCCCCATCCCCGTAGACTGGCATCCGTAGTAACCATCACCAAAGGAGACTGATCCCACGAAACCCCCCTCCGAAGGTGTCGGACATCCAACCACCAGAGGAGGGACGCAGAAACGGACCCCGGAAGGCGAGCCCGGCAAATCAGAGACGAGGGAAGCCCGTCCCAGCAAGACAGGATGTGCGCCTGCAGCACCCGAGAGTGGGCCTGGGCCCACAGGACAGACTGGATGCAGGACGTCATGGAACCCAACACTGACATTTGATCCCGAAGGGTGGGAGACACCCGACGCTTGAGGGAGGAAACCTTGGTCAGAAGGGTCAACTGGTGAGGGACCGGAAGAAAAGAGGCCTGCCGGACGGAGTCCAGCAACACCCCCAAAAATTGCCTCCGGGAGGAAGGCTGCAGATGGGATTTCCGGAGGTTTGGAAGCTAACCCAGGGACTGAAGAATCTGCAGGGACACCTTCACACTGTTCCGAAGGGATTGTGGAGTCGGAGCAATGAGGAGGAAGTCATCCAGATAAGGCACTATAGAGATGCCGAGACCTCGAGTGAAGGCCACCACCTCTGCCATGATTTTGGAAAAAACCCGGGGAGCAGAGGAGATCCCAAAGGGGAGCACATTGAACTGGTAGTGAAGGACCGACCCCTCGTAGAGGTTGGCGAACTTCAAGAACTTCCGGTGCCGAGGATGGATGGGCACATGAAAGTAGGCATCCGTCAGATCTATGGTAGCCATCTGGTGACCCAGTCCGATCAGCGAAATCGCAGAACGGACGGACTCCATCTTGAACCGCCAATAGCGGACATGACGGTTGAGGAGTTTCAGGTTGATAATCACCCTGGAATCTCCAGATGGTTTTTTCACCATGAACAGACGGGAATAGTGCCCCAACTCCCCCTCGTGACTGGGATCAGCGGAGATGACATTTGATCGCAGAAACTCCTGCACCTTGGAGTACAGAAGATCCTGGGCCCCTGGAGAAGGCAGGGCGGTGACCCGGAGGCCCGGCGGAGGGAGAGACTCGAACTCCATGAGCAACCCATCGGAGATGACGTTCAGGACCCAAGGGCAATTGGAGATCTCCCGCCACTGGGGAAGAAAGGCCGAGAGTCTCCCCCCCCACTGGGACCGAGTCATTGTTTGTCAGGCCGAGGGCGCGGCTGAGAAGGGACGAGGATATTCTTTCCTCGCCCTTTGGGATAACTCCATCTGCCAGTTTTACCCTTGCCCTTGGGCTGGGAGGCCAAAGCACCCGAGGGACGAAAGGACCGCTTCCTTCCCGACGCCTGCTCGGGCAGAGCTTTGCAGTCCGTAGCCTTGTCCAGGATGTCATCCAGGGCAGGCCCGAACACCAAATCCCCTTTGAAGGGCAGGGAACACAGACGCATCTTAGAAGTGGCGTCCCCGCTCCACATTTTTAACCATAAGGAGCGCCTGGCGGAATTGGACAACACTGATGTCCTAGCCGCCAGGCGGACCGACTCCGCAGATGCATCTGCAAGAAAGGCGGAAGCCTTCCTAAGGAGGGGAAGGGAAGAGAGAAGCTCTTCCCTAGGGGTGCCCTGGGACACATGGGATTCCAACAGGTCCAACCACTTCAGCAGGGAACGGGAAACACAAGCGGAGGCAATGTTAGCCTGAATGGCGGCGGAGGAGGCCTCCCATGACCGCTTCATAAAGCTCTCAATCTTTCGGTCCATCTGATCTTTCAACTGGGAAGTGTCCTCAAAGGGGAGGGCAGTCTTTTTGGCCACGTGGGCCACCTGCACATCAACCTTTGGGACCCCTAAGTGAATTTCACTATCCTCAAGGGGGAACCGACGACCCGGATCACCCCGAGATTTGTGGTCAGGGCATTCCCATTCCTGGGTAATGAGATCCTGGAGGGTCGAGTGCACCGGGAACCCTACCCGCTTAGCCGACTGAAGGCCAGCAAACATTTCGTCTTGGACCGAGGGATGGACTAGTTCCTCTTCTAACCCCATGGTGCTCCTAACGGCCTCAATCAGATCCCCAAATCTTCGGAGGGAAACAAAAATTTCCTAAGGTCCGCCTGCCGAGAGGCAGAGACATCATCAGGGATCTCAGGGTCTGAGTCCTGGCCATCCTCACAGTCAGAGGGGTCAGTCCAGACACAGGGCCCGATGGCCCTAAGAAGGCCAGAGAAGCTCTAATCTCCTGTTGCACCATGGAGCGCAGGTCATCCACCAAACTAGGTTGTTCTGCTCGGACGACCTCGTCCGTACAGCCTTGACAAAGCTTCTTATCCCACCCAGGGGGGACCTTTCTCATACAATGAGGACATTTAGCAGCTTTCCCAGCTGATTTCTTGGGGGCTTCCTTGTCACCCTGCAATATAAACACAGGGGAAACCTGCAGTCAGAAAAGGCCCTCCAGGCCGTACCTTAAACCCCCCCCCCCCCCCGCACCAGACTTACTGCGGCCGGGGGGAGCACTGGGCTCTGCAGAGGCAGAGGACGACATGGTGACCCAGGGAAAGAGCAGCTTACCTGGCGTCTGATGTCTTCAGGGCAGCCTCTTATCCTGGAAGGAGGCCTGCCCCCCAGTGCAAAAAAACAACATCCCCTGCCCCCTGCACAGGGGCATAGGCAGGCCCCAACATGGCGGCGAACCCGCACGCTGCCGCACCGGGTCCCGCTCGCCGAGACCTGGAAGTGCTGCGTTCCCCGCCGGAGAAGCGCGCGACCGGAAGTTCCGCTACGTTACTTCCGGTCCACGGCAGCGCGCACATGCAGGGGGCGGCCGGCGGGCTCAGCAGAGCTGGAGGCCGCCGACCAGGGAGCCCCGACCCGCTTCACCTCCCAAGGGGATACGGAGGGCCAGGGCTGGTCCCGGACCCCCCAGCAGCCAGCCCTCAGTGCCTGGCCTGCCACAGGGGCCACCAAAAAAGACAGCACCTGGGAGCCCCAGCGCAACCGAAGGGGACTGAGAGACGAGCAAAGAAGGAGCAGGGGCCCAACCAACGCCGCCCGGCCAAAAACTCCAGGTACACCGCAGGGGGCTGCCACCGCAGCATAGGAGAGAAAAACCTCTCTCCATGCCCCATAGGGACAGGAAAGACACCCGGTCTACCGCTGTCTCCTGGGCTGAACGGGCTGGGGCTTCTCCTGAGCAGATCTGCACGGCTGCTACCTGGTCGTCCCTGCATACCTTTACGAAGCACTACTGTCTGGATCTGGGCTCCGGTAGGGATTTGGCTTTTGGCAGGAAGGTCCTGCAAGCCATTGTCCCACCATAGGTATTTATTCGTTGGTATTCCTCCTATGCTGTCGTGGAAGGTTCCTAGAGAAAATAGAATTATTCTTACCGTTAATTCGGTTTCTAGGATACCTTCCACGACAGCACTTATTTCCCTCCCTATTGTTCCTGGTTTTCCTGGACTATTGTACTCTGTACTGTTGTTTTCTCTCATGCTATGGTTCTTTGTAAGACACTGGCTAATGGGAGGTGGGAGGGGCCTTTTAACCTCTCTTGTGCTTCCTGTCCCTATTTAGGGCGTGGAGAGGCAACCTCCTATGCTGTCGTGGAAGGTTCCTAGAGAAAAATGTCTTAATTAGAATAAAGAAACAGGTCTCGCTATTGAGCCTACACTGTGTTCCAAATTATTATGCAAATTGGTTTTAAGTGTCATAGAGTTGTTGTTTTTTTGTTTTTTTTTAATGAAACCCATTACAGGGATTGTGTCTCAGAGTTCTTTGAATCACTGAAATCAATCTCAGATATCTGTGATAACTAGTTTGGCAGGTGAGCCCAATAAAAGGAAAACTGGGTGTTCCAGAATATTACGCAGGCCACAGTTTTCAAGTAACATGGGAAAGGAAAAGGATCTCTCTGCTGCCAAAAAGCAACAAATAGTGCACTGCCTTGACCAAGGGATGAAAACATTAGATATTGCACGAAAACTTAAGCGTGATCATCATACTGTGAAGAGATTTGTGGCTGATTGTGAGCACAGACATGGTCGTGCAGATAAAGGCAGAATGAGGAAGGTTTCTGCCAGGCAAGTTGATCAGATTAAGAGAGCAGATGCTAAAAAAGCCTTAGAAACCAGCAAACAGATATTTGAAGCTGCTGGTGCCTCTGGAGTCCCTCGAACCTCAAGGTGTAGGATCCTTTAAAAGCTTGCTGTGCTGCATAAACCTACTATTCGGCCACCCCTAAACAGTGCTCACAAGCAGAAACGGTTGCAGTGGGCCCAGACATACATGAAGACTAATTTTCAACCAGTCTTGTTTGATTAGTGCCAAGCAACCCTTGAAGGTCCAGATGGATGGAGTAGTGGATGGTTGGTGGATGTCCACCATGTTCAAACAAGGCTACGACGTCAGCAAGGAGGCAGAGGAGTCATGTTTTGGGTTGGAATCATGGGGAAACAGCTGGTAGGCCCCTTTAAGGTTCCTGAAGGTGTGAAAATGATCTCTGCAAAGTATATAGAGTTTCTGACAGAACTTTCTTCCATGGTACAAAAAGCAGAAACGTGCCTTCAGGAGCAAAATCATCTTCATGCATAACAATGCACCATCTCGTGCTGCAAAGAATACCTCTGTGTCATTGGCTGCTATGGGCATAAAAGGAGATAAACTCATGGTGTGGCCACAATCTTCCCTGACCTCAACCCTATAGAGAACCTTTGGAGTATACTCAAGCAAAAGATCTATGAGGGTGGGAGGCAGCTCACATCACAACAGCAGCTCTGGGAGGCTATTCTGACATCATGCAAAGAAATACAAGCAGAAATTCTCCAGAAATTCGCAAGTTCAATGGGTGCAAGAATTGTGAAGGTGAGATCAAAGAAGGGTTCCTATGTTAACATATAACTTGGCCTGTTAGGATGTTTTGGAGTTAAATAGCTTTTTATTTCAGTGAATGTGACCTCCTAATGCTGCAAATTGAACGAATGAGCATTTTCAGTTCTTTAAAACATATCAAATGTTTGGAAACTACTGTGCGTAATAATTTGGAACAGTGCATTTTGAGTTTTTTTTAATTTTTAAGATTATACTGTTGGGGGCGTGGCTTAGCTATGGAGGAGAGTGGATGCTGATCCCAGGAGCTCCTCCATAGCCGACATTAGAATAGACCTTTTCACCCAGCTATCTGCCGAGGAGACATGCCCAGAGGCAGGAGGGCATCATCGTGCACGCCACAGATCCAAACAGACAGGCGGGAGACGCCGCTAGACCGGTTCCTGGCCTGCGGAGGGACGGAGGCAGAGAGGATCTCGCTGCACAAGATGGCGCCGGCCCGCGCCTCATTAAGAGGAAAGGGAGAGGAGCACGAGGCGAGGAGGCGGGAGACGCAAAAGGAAACTGTGCCGGACCGCTCTCCCCCTATGGCGAACCACCCTGAGACCCCCATGGTGCAGCAACCACCTGGCACCGGGAGGGCAGACGGAAAGGCAGTGGTGAAGGACCGGGAGCAAGAAGCGCGGAGGTCCCGCGACAAGCAGGTACCGGGACAGAGGGGAGACACGAGGGGGGGCCAGAGTGGAGGTGCCCAGAAGTTAAACACAGCTCAGAACGCTGTACAGGGAGCTCCGGAAGGCATACAGCCCATGGAGATCTCACCCTTGGCACCGGAGGCAGCAAGAGGAGGGGAGGACAAAGGAGCCCAGAGTACAGACACCCTGGATCAGTGGCAGGACGGGGATGTGTGGGACGAAGGGGACAGTGAAGAAGCTGACACAACACAGACTGTATGCATGTACACAGGCAGTCTCCCCAGCACCATATACACCAATATGCAGCTTCAGGAGACAGAGGGGGCAGCAGTACGAGGTGAAGGCACAGTTCAGCTACAGAACAACAACCCCCTGAACATGACCTCTCCTATTACAAGTTTCTATACTGCGTACCAGGCCATGCGTAGCTCATACCTGTCTGATAAAGGCGTACATTCTGATATAGGAGAGACCGTAGCAACACCCGCAATAATGGGCTGCGATCGGACCCTGATGGAACTGTTGAAATCACTATCCACAAAACAGGATATAGACTCCATGGCAGCGCGTTTAGAGGCATCGCAGGAACGAGCCCTAACAGCAGTAAGAGGCGAGATAGATAAACTTACAGCCCGCACCACAAAATTGGAGGAAACTAACAGCACGCTTGCACAGAAAGTCTCTAAATTGGAAAGTAATCTGGCATGCACTCAGGAATATATCCAACAACTAGTGTTAGTCCAGGATGACCAAGAAAATCGAGGTCGTCGTAAGAACATACGCCTGAAAGGGGTGCCAGAGAACTTTCCAGCTGCCGAACTGCCGGCCAGGGTAGTCGAGATCTTTAACAAGGTTTCCCAAAAACCCAAAGATGCTCGAGTCATGATAGACAGGGTACATAGAGTGGCCCGCCAACAGACATCAAGGGCGACCGGCCCCAGAGACATTCTCTGCAGACTTCACTATTACACAGACAGAGAAGAGATCCTGCAGCATGCCTGGCACTATGGACGCCTATTCCTGGACAATGCGGAAATCAGATTATTCCCGGATGTATCAGCACGCACCCTAGCGATGAGGCGTTTGCTCGCCCCGTTATTACAGAAGATAAGGGAACTGGAAGCTTCCTATCGCTGGGGTCACCCGTTCCACCTCATTGTGAAGAAGGGAGACGAACAATTCTTCCTCAAAAGACCAGAGGAACTCCCACAGCTGTTTGACTTTTTGAATACTGCACCATTCCCGGTACCCAATTGGCTGCTGATTGAACTCCCACGACCTCCGCAGTTTGACCGAGGTTCGCAGATGCCGTCTGGGAATCCCCGCAGACGACGTCGAGAATCAGGAGAGGAGCCTGATAGTCGAAGGCACCAAAACCGATGGTCTAGAAGGCGTAACCCTACTTGAACTTGTAGTACTTTCTGAGGGAGGAATGTTGTATAGTTACCCTGTCTAGGTAGAGCTAGTTATCTAGGCAGCATGATGCTAGATTTGGTCAAAGATATGCTCCAAAGAATTGAATGTATAAATAACATTGTTTAATTGCTCTCTCCGGTGCTTACCCCTACCCCCCTTACACCCCTTCTCCACCCGCCATCACCCCACCCCCTCCACCTCCCTACACCCACCCACACCCTGCCCCCCCCTCAAACATACTTCCTCTCCCTCCCACACTCCCCTCCGTCCCCTACTACTCTTTTCCCCCCCTTCGCCCCTAACTTACCACCTTCCTATCCTCCTTTTCAACACCCACTACTTAGTCTCATCCCGCAACTATGTACACCCCCTCAACTCTACCGACATACACCCCATCGCATGTAACCCAGTAAATATGTCAATACACACCATAACACCTTCCCTTCTATCCCGTTTAAGCCCCACGACACACACCCCCCACCCCCACCCCATCCCTCTTCCTTATTTTTATACTAATTGCCCCCTCTCAAGCGATTCACGCTTCCCCAACACCACCCCCCCCTTCTTGAGTAATACTTCTTCTCCGAGACCTTCCTTTATGTTACATATCTGCATTCTATTAGGAATATTAACTATAAGGTAATAATCTGTGCATATACATGATTGCCAAGCTGGTGAAATAACCAGTAAATTCTACCATTATGAAGTCGGCTATGCGAGGAGTAGAGGAATAGCTCTCCACGCTACCCGTTAGAGAGAGGGCTTGTGAACCAAAGTCCTCTTTCTACTACCCTTCCGATTTAGAGTGGAAGCGGAAACCTACGGCAGGAGCCGGAGGGATTTATTTCTTCTTATTGTACTATAAGTTTGAAGTTCAGTTCAGTGATAATACTATTGTACTTATCTACTCTCTAACCTTATCGATTTTTCTTACCTTAATTCCCACCTCTCTTGTCACTCCTACTCTTACAACTTTTCTATTCTAGCACCACCTATCCGTCCTACCCCCTATCCTCTTATCTTTGTCCTTTCTGCGGTTGGGGGAGAGGGAGAGGAACGCTACAGCATCAACAAACATGCCGTCCGGAGTCACGTCTACATTGCGGTGTGGCACTATTAATGTCCGAGGTCTTCATGATCCAGGTAAGAGATCCATTTTGACCAACTACTTACACAGAGAACGTATTCAGGTGGCGTTTCTACAAGAGACACACCTGAATGCTAATAAACCGTACAAGTTACAAAGTCACCACTACCCGGATGCCTACCACAGTCTCTCTCCTGACCCGAGATCTAGAGGTACTAGTATCCTCATCTCCCGTTCTGTACCGTGGGAGATGGTGGATACAAAATGTGACCAGCAAGGCAGAATGATTCTGGTAAAAGGCCGAGTGGCGTCGCAGCTCTTCACGTTTGTCTCCCTGTACCTACCTAACACGCATCAACCAGAGGCGTTACAGACGCTCCTGGACCAAGTGGGGGAATTTGCAGAAGGCATCCTTTTGGTGGGGGGGGATCTCAATGTCGCACTAGAACCGGGTCTTGACACATCCTCAGGGTTACATGCTATTTCATTAGCGGGCAGGAGACGGATAAGAAGAACCCTTTACGACCATCAATTAATAGACACGTGGCGCCTGCAGCACCCATATGATAAGGACTACTCCTATTACTCGAATGTACATAACTCCTATTCGAGACTCGATTACCTGCTCATAGGTCACAAAGATATTACTTTAATCAGGAAAACAGACATAGACAATATAACGTTCTCAGACCATGCTCTTTGTTCCATAGAGATAGAGATTCCACAGGTCTCATCGAAACAGTGGCAATGGAAGCTTAACCCCGCCCTACTGGAGGACCTGACGACTCTACAGGAGCTGAGACAAGCTCTGTCTGATTACTTCAGGGAAAACTGTGTGCCGGAGACCTCGCCAAGCTCGATTTGGGAGGCTCACAAATGTGTAATCAGGGGCATCCTGATAAAACATGGTGCGAGACTGAAGAAGGAAAGAGATAGGGAGTTGAACGAGCTACTGACAAGGTTAAGGTCACTTGAAACCGAACATAAAAGACGACTAGATGCAGAGGTAGCGAGAGATTTGGGTAAGACACGTGACGAATTAAGGAAATTACTTAATAAAAAAGCAAGGTTCTGGTTGACAAGGTGCAGACGTCAATTCTACGAATTCGGGAACAAAACTAGTAGACTCTTGGCGGGAGCTCTGAGGCAACAGAGGGCTAGGGCCTTTGTCTCGAGCATAGGAGAGACAGCGACAAAGAAGGTGACTCAGCCTTCACCAGTGGTGGCGGAAGCATTCCGGAAATACTATGAGACATTGTATAATGTAGATAAAGAGAATTCTCTGACGCAGTCCCCGACGTTCCTCCCCAAAATCAGAGACTATATTAATACAGCGGCAATGCCGAAACTGAAGGAGACAGATATAGCTACCCTGGAACTACCCATATCTACGCAGGAAGTTGCAGATACTATTGCCGCCTTGAAAAATGGAAAAGCACCTGGCCCTGACGGATTCTCAGTTATCTACTACAAGAAGTTGAGGGAAATAGTGACCCCGCACCTCCTTAATTATTTTAATGACCTGAAAAGTGGAAGAACCCCCCACGGTGACTCCCTCAGGGCACACGTAGTGGTGATACCGAAAGAGGGAAAGGACCCGACTCAATGTGCAAGTTATAGACCCATATCGCTTTTGAATGTGGATCTAAAACTGTTTGCAAAGATTTTAGCGTCAAGACTGGCTCCCACCATGGGGGAGATCGTACACAAGGATCAGGCAGGATTCACTTTAGGTAGAGAGGCGCGGGATAACACGGTTAAGGCGATCAACTTGGTTCACAGGGCCAGAGGCCGGGGAGTCCCCTCCATCCTTTTATCTACCGACGCAGAAAAGGCGTTTGATCGGGTTAATTGGAATTTTTTGAGGGAGACTCTCGGGCATCTGGGACTGGGACCAAATATGATGAACTGGATTATGGCCCTATACTCTGGTCCGACAGCTAGGGTCAGGGTGAACGGGTGTCTATCAGACCCATTTGCAATACATAACGGAACCAGACAAGGATGCCCTTTGTCACCCTTGATCTTTGTTCTCACGATTGAACCACTACTCAGGAAAGTCAGGGCCAACCCAGATATCACTCGGATAGAAGCAGGGGGGGTAGAACATAAGATAGCAGCTTATGCCGACGATCTCCTCTTTTTTCTGAGTAAACCTAAAACATCCCTTCCTAACTTGATGAAGGAAATACAGGCCTTCTCTAGATTATCAAATTTCAAAATTAATTTTCAAAAGTCGGAGGTTCTCAATGTAAACCTGCCGTCGGGGACTGCGAAAGACCTACAAGCATCCTTTAAGTTCAAATGGAATGTCACATACATCCAATACTTAGGGATTAAACTAACAGCTAACCCGGATATGCTCTTTAAACTAAATTTTCCGCCTCTACTAGTTAACCTCAGGAAGGACTGTGAGAGATGGTCGAAGGTTTCTTTCTCTTGGTTAGGACGTACCCATGTGCTCAGGATGAACGTCCTCCCGCGCCTTCTGTACTTGCTACAAGCGATTCCGGTAAAAATCCCAGCCTCCTTCTTTCGGGCAGTTTCCTCCCTCCAGACCTCATTTGTTTGGGGGGGGAAAAAAGCCCGGATCAGTAAAGCGTTGCTGTCGCGACCCAAATCGAAGGGCGGCATTGGCTTGCCGAACTTTAAACTTTATCATATGGCGGTTCACTTTGCCAGGATGGTAGACTGGTGCAGAAACGCGGAGGGGAAGGCATGGGTAGGCATAGAGCAGGCTTCTTGCTCGGTACCCCTGTCTAGACTCCCTTGGCTGTTGTCGGCATCCCAGAAGGAAATAGGGACACACCCCACTCTGGGTTCAACAGCACATTATTGCTCGGCCCTTTGGACTAGAGCTTTCATGATTCCAACGTATTCTAGACTCACGTCTGTACTGTGCCACCCAGACTTTAGTCAAGCGAGAAATGATGGAGTCTTTAAACAATGGATAGCAGAAGAGAGGGACAGAGTCGAGCACTTTAGAGAGGGAGATGACTGGCCATCTCTGAATGCCCTTAGGCGCATGGAGGAACCCACCCCTTTGGGATGGTGGAGATCCTACAAATAAGACACTTCCTGGATACACACCAATCACGGAGTAATTATACAAAACCTTTGACACAGTTTGAGTCTCTCTGCGTTGGAAAAGGCCCGATGAGACATGTGCTATCATTGGTCTATGCGATGTTGAACGCCCCCCCGGATCAAAAACCCCCTTACTTTATAGCCAACTGGGAGAAAGAACTGGGAATGACGTTCTCAGTTACCCAGATTAACAGAATCTGCAGTTTAGCACACAGCACCTCAATCAGCTCAAAACAACAAGAGGCGGGGTATAAAATCGTGACTAGGTGGTACAGGGTGCCAGAGAGACTGCATGCTATGTACCCATCGGCAGAATCCAAATGCTGGCGATGTAAAGCGGAGACGGGCTCTATGGTCCATATTTTCTGGAACTGCAAAGGTCTCAGGACATTCTGGAAGGGAGTAGAGACTGTGGTAGCTCAGATAACGGGGTGTGCAGACCCTCTGACTCCGGAAGCGGTCCTCTTGCATCTAACAAACATGCCCGAAAAAAGATATAAACATTCTCTGCTAAAGTTCTTGATTATAGCAGCGAGGGCATGTATACCGGTTCTCTGGGGTACGACAACCTCGCCCCGTCTTTCTCAATGGGTGGCTAAAATTAACGAATTGATGCTCATGGAAGACCTGACAGCCTCCATGAATGACTCTTACCAGAGACATTGGGCCACATGGTATAAGTGGATGGATTTTCAACAAACTCCCGAATACAATAGG
This sequence comes from Allobates femoralis, assembly GCA_033576535.1. NCBI lineage: Eukaryota > Metazoa > Chordata > Amphibia > Anura > Aromobatidae > Allobates > Allobates femoralis. The sequence goes on from JARQOC010000003.1 coordinate 293,543,434, forward strand.
TTGTTGATGGACTACAGGACATAGTTTGAAAAAGGCGTATCAGGAGAAATATGCTTGGGCTGGACCTCTCCCTCTCTCCATTCCGGCCTCTCGGGGTCTAGGTTAGGGGCTATTACCTCTGATCTCTCACTCACGGGGCTGGGGTTCCTCCTTCTTACTTTTCTATTTCCCCTTCCCTCCCCTTCTATCTATCCTCGCGTTATCTTCCTCTTGTTCTCCCAGACTGGTTTCTACTCTGTTTTCCAGTCGGTGAGTTGGATCTAAGACCAATTTGGTGATATACAATATATTCGGTTGTTTAAGTTAGTGAAATATTTAAGAATATGTGTGGTTTGCATGGACAAAAAACACCCGGACACCTGTTAGGGTGATTTCGATGGAGAAACGAAGAAGCTCTCCAACTGCTGAACCCAATTGGAGTGCGGACTGATTCTACTGTACTAAGCAGATTGGCAAACAGGCGTGTCCATACTAATCGGTTAAGAGAGATGTGACAGGTTTTTCATGTTGTTAATGTCACTGGTGCTTGCCCGTATAATTGGTACAAGTTGCAATTGAGATTGAAATATTGTCAAACATGGTTAATATGTTCCTGGATTGTATATATATTCAAAAATGTGAAAATAAAGAATTAAAAAAAAAAAAAAAAAGATTATACTGTTATCATTGGGAGGTTTCTTCAATAAAATTCGATGTATACTCTAACGGGTGATGACTTTTATTACACTGACTGTCATTTGCACTGACCATTTAGGAAAATCAGAGAAAAAAAACATTTGCATAATAATTTGGAAGACAGTGTATAGAAAACATAATGGACCTGGAAACACATTATTTTCAAGTGGAATACAGTTCCTACTCGATTCTGTAACACCTTAATGAGAATCAATAGTTAGGGTTAGGCTTTTATAAGATGTTGGTTTGTTAGTAGCTGTTTACTGTTTCACACAGGAACCTGTATAATAAAATAGTGGTTAATCTCCGAAAGAGGGCAAAGTAATTAGTCAAGCTATATGGAATAGAAAACATTATCTGGATGTAAATGAAAAAGAGAAGAATTAATGTTCTGAAAGATTGTTATTCTAAATATTTTCTATCAGGGATGCCCTAAAGTTTCCTATAAGAAGATGAAAGAGAAAAACCAGAGGAAATTATCTTTCTATATATAATTCTATAGTCTGACAGAGAACACATAGGTAGATTTGGAGAACTCCGGTATGGTCTCTTCTTGCACTTGCTAGGTACCATAAGATGGTACCAGTTGTTGTTGTAGGCTATACTCGTTATTCTTCCTTATCTTCTTGTTTATTGGTACATCATATCAATTCTTGTAACTCCTTAGTGTATTCTCACAGTGGTGATGTAAGGAGGAGCTACAAGGAGGAGGGTTCTAATTGTGTTATCCCTAGCCTCCCGGCCTCTGACAAAACCCACCTGGTCCGAGTCAATCACGGAAGCGAGGAGTGGCGCTAAATGGTCCGCTAATATTTTAGAAAATAGTTTAACATCCACGTTCAGCAACGAAATCGGTCTGTAGTTTGTTACTGAAGATGGGTCTTTCCCAGGTTTGGGGATGACGCTGATATGGGCTTCTAAAGACTGAGGCACGAAATCAGAGCCCCTCAAAACAGCATTAAAGGCCTTTAACAATGTGGGAGTCAGCTGGGTCCTAAGCATTTTATAAAAGTTGGGTAAGAAACCGTCTGGCCCAGGACATTTCCCTGATGGGGTAGATTGGATCACCCGCAACAATTCCTCTCCTGAGAGCTCCTCCTCTAACATTGCAACAGCCTCTTTAGCCAATGTCGGGATTGCGGTTTTAGCTATATAACTCTTAATCCTTTCCGACAGTTCCAGGGGCTGTGCATCGGATAACTGTCCCTTAATATTGTAGAGATCAAAATAATACTGTCTAAATTCCTCCAGAATTTTGTCTGGAAAGAACGTGCGACCCCCCGTTTTAGTAGAGATGCATGGGACAAATGTCGGATTCAACCGAGGGTGGAGCAGTCTGGCCAAGGGACGTCCACACTTATCTGAATTGGAATAAAAGTAACTCCTAGACTTCTCAGAATATCTACGACATTTTTGATCTATCAAATTCTTAGGTTCCTTTTTCTTTAAGGTCAGGTCAGTGAGGGTAAGTCTGGATAAGGTCTGTTTATGGGCAGTTTCTAATACAGGGGTCTCAAACTCCAGGCCTCGAGGGCCGCACACAGTCCAGGTTTTCAGGATTGCCAAAGCATTTGACAGTTGGTAATCAAATGACCAACTGTCAAACTCCAAGGAAATCCTGAAAACCTGGACTGTGTGCGGCCCTTGAGGCCTGGATTTTGAGACCCCTGTTCTAATACATGAATCTGGCAAAGTAGGTCCTCTACCATTTTCGTGTTGTTCTTCTTCAGACGAGAGCCATGTTTTATAAATACCCTTCTCAGGACACATTTCAGGGTTTCCCACTTAGTGGGAGAAGGGGTAGGGTCAAAGGCATGGTCTTGGTCAAAGGACTGTATCGTCTCTTTAACCTCAGTCATACCCACCTCATCTTTCAATAAATGATCATTAAGTCTCCAGGTCCAGGGTCTCTTGCTTGTGTCGGGTAAAGTGAGGGTCAAATAGGTGGGAGCATGGTCTGATAGTAAAATGTCTCCTATGGCTGCCTCAGGGTTCCAAGATAGTAAGTTATGGCTAATTAAAAATAGGTCTATCCTACTGTATGAGTTATGTAAAGGGGAAAAATATGTGAAATCCCTCCCCTGTGGATTCAGGGTCCTCCAGATGTCTGTAAGCCTCAGAGTGTGAAAGAACTTCTTTATGGAGACAAGCCTTTTATTTGGGATGGAACTCTTACCAGAGGATGAGTCAGCCGCCGGGTCCAGGGTGAAGTTGAGATCTCCACCGATAATGGTTGATCCTTCTGCATAGGTGGTCAACTGTAGTAGATACGATCTGCATGTCTTCGTTTGAAACCTGTTAGGCAAGTAGCAATTAACGACAGTTAGCAAAGATCCAGCAATCCTCATCTTGAGAAAAATGTATCGGCCTTGTGGGTCTATACAGGTATCAAGAATCTTGTGTGTCAGCGACCCATGGACCGCAATGGACACGCCCTTCGTTCTTGCTTCTGGATTTGTACTATGGTGCCATTCTGAGAAGTATCTATTACGGAGACTCGGAACATGTCCTGATTTAAAGTGGGTCTCCTGTAACAACAGGATCTGACACTTCTGCTTATGAGCAGAGTATAAGATCTGAGACCTCTTCTGGGGGGTATTAAACCCTTTCACATTGAACAAGGAAATTTTTAAGGTTGACATGGTCAACACTGGGGTCGGGGGGATAATGTAGAGAAAAGGCTGGGAGGAGGGGAAAGGAAAGAAGGACAAAAAAGAGGGGAAAGAAAGAGAAAAGGAAACAGAAACAAAGAGGGAAAAAAAGGAAATAAAACAAAGTAGAGAATTTTCCCAGAATAATCTGGGGTAGTGGTTAGGGGTGGCCTATCCGACCAGTCTTCCTTAAAACAGGTGACTATATCCCGGTGAGGTGTAGCCTGTCTACTTAGGGGTTGTCCCCCCCACCCCGGGCCATAGTTATATACATAGAAATTGTAACCTGTGAAAATAGCATTTCCAAACATGAACAACTAAACCTAAGGAAATTATTTATAACTATAATCCGGTACTAATAAAGTATCTGAGCCGGTGTAAATTCTACGGACCCCACTACGTAATATTAAATTGACTCTGTAAGTTATAAGCGTAACATAAGGTAAATATGAACCCTTGGAGTACATTTGCCTTTAAGTGGTGGTAAAAATCGTCATATAAACCATCTCTACTATCTCTCTTATTAGAAATACCATCAGAGTGCAGAAAGACAGGCAATATTACTTTCAAAACAAGAGGAATAATCCTCAACCATTGTTGAATGATCCCCGTCTCCAACTTCCGGTCCTCCTTCTCCGCGGGGCCCCCTCCCCCTCTCCCCCTGAACGGTTCTGGGGCTGTCGGCATCAACTCTAGGCTCTCATAGTATCCTGGCCATTCCTCTAGTGAAATGGTGACCGGGGGAAGTCCCAACCCCTCTGAGAACTCCAGTACTCCCCTAGGGTGGGTAACGTAGTGGAGTACTCCATCTCTCCGCACCTGGAGGCGAAATGGGAATCCCCAAGTGTATGGTATGCCCTGTTGTCTTAAGATCATCAGGAGAGGGCGAAACGCCCTCCGTTTCTGCAGGGTGCGGCTCGATAAGTCTGCCAGTAACTGAAGAGAATGGTCCTGGTATGTAATCTGTCCTTTAGATAGAGCTTTGGTGAAAATTGTCTCTTTGATTGTATACTTGTGGACCCTGCACACCACATCTTGAGGTCTATCCCCCTCCCTGGGTGGAGGTCCCAGGGATCTATGTGCTCTGTCGAATTCCAGAATGGAGTCTGCCGACACTTCTCTTATTGAGTTAAATATGGTTTTAAGGACAGAGTCTAACTCCTTAGGGCCAACGCTCTTGGGGAGGCCCCTGATCCTGATATTATTCCTTCTCTCCCGATTTTCCATGTCTTCCATGGAGTCTAACATGTTTTCGAGCTGGGAGGCTTGTATAGAGACCCTGTCTTCTAGTATCTGCAGCCTTTCTTCAACATTCTGGGAGGATGACTCAGTAGATGTTACTCTCAGGTTTAGCTTATGAACTTCACCCCGGAGCTCGATGGCCTTGGTCTTAAAGGACGCCTCCATCCAGGTAATAAAACCTTCCATTTCCTCCCTGGTAGGTATAGACTGTATCCGAGCTCTGAGATCGTCCCATATCTCCTGTCCTCCTGCTGCGCTGGACGTCAGTACCTGGCCTGAATGTAAGAGGGATCTGGCATAGGTAGGGTTCTGTAATGGTATATTTGCAAGGTTGCAGGGGTGTCCCTCCTGGTTTTTTACTGATGGTCCCCTTAGCAAGGGATTTTGAGTACACAACTCTCCCATTCCTTCTCTTTGTGGAGACTGGGTATAAGTCCGCTCCATATCCAGTGAGGAACTAGCAAGTCCTTGTTGTCTATGTTCCCCCATATCTATATTAATGGCCACTCCATCTAGGTGCTGCTCTTGAGCCCCAAAGTACCCCTTTTAGTAGTCAGGCTTGCAACACTACCATCTTGGGGCCCTGATGGTGTGTTGTGAATCAATGCCTCACGTAGAACTTCTGCTCCACAGACCTGGTGGGAAGGTATGCAGCTCCCAGGGGCTTGTGATATACTGGGAGCAGTGCCTCCAGTCTGTGCAGCATGTAACAGGGGAGGGGGAAGAGAGACGCACGTTACCAGACCCTTCTGGTGATGATCCCGGTCTGGAGACTGTGTTCCGCCTGGCTGGGAGAGGATCTCTGCCATGACACCGCCGGTCTTTGATCTGCCGTGCCTTGTGCTTCCACCGCCGCCATCTTCTCTGCAGCCGGCTCACACTCCAGGGCAGCGCTGCGGAGGTAATGCGATATCCTCCTTGTTGTGGGGAGCCCAGACTCGCAGGGACCGACTATTCTTCCTCTTGGGCGGCATATGAGGTAACATGAGGGGTCTAACACCGGCTGTTCCGGCACGGCGGTGGATTAGGGACAGGAGCTGCAGCGATCAGCGTCTGCTCCCCGCCATGTCCAGGCCACACCCCCTTAAATCTAATTTTGACAATAGTAAAACTTGTGTAATAAGTCGTTGTGAAGGAAGAACATCATCGACAGTTTCAATAGATCACCTCAAGAAATGTCCAGAACAGCTGAAACCACAAGAAGAAGTACCTAAGATTTCTTTATCCGCCCTTGGCTTACGCCCTAAGTTTATATGCCGGTTAAAAACGATCCACCAGTAGAAACATTCATTAAATTTATATCACAAGAATTCATTGAATTTAGAAGAATGGTGGATCGCTATTACAAGAGTGTCTTAGAATCGGACTTTTCGGTTTATGAACCTTTACGTGCTAATCCTATTTCTAGTATTAGATCTAAGATTAGTCAGTTATTACAATCTGCCCTTGAGCAGGGCATTTTGGATGCTAAAGGTGTAGAATTTTTGACCAAATCCCATCCGGTTATTCCGGTATTCTATATATTACCGAAAGTGCATAAGCGTCTAGATAACATGCCAGGTTGCCCGATAGTGGCTTCTCGCCATCATCCTGCCCCCGCCACCATCCTGCCCTCCCCGCCATCATCCTGCCCCCCCTCGCCTCCATCCTTCTTTTCCGGCTCTACCCTGCTCCTCCGGCTCTATCCTTCCCCGCTCGCTCCATCCTGCCCCCCTCCCTGCCACCATCCTGCTCCCCCACCACCATCCTGCCCCGCCGGCTCCATCCTGCCCCGCTCGCTCCATCCTGCCCCCCACCACCATCCTGCCCCACCGGCTCCATCCTGCCCCCTGCCACCATCCTGCCCCGCCGGCTCCACCCTGCCCCCGTCACCATCCTGCCCCGCCGGCTCCACCTGCCCCCTCGCATCCATCCTGCCCCACTCGCTCCATCCTGCCCCCCCCATCCTGCTCCTCCAGCTCCATCCTGCCCCGCCGACTCCATCCTGCCCCGCCCCCCCACCATCCTGCCACGTAGGGGGGAGTAATCTCCATAAATTACTTTGCATATGTGAAGCATATTGAATCTATAGGCTGCAAACCCTGTCACCCAGAGGTCTTAATCGTGATTATGACACTGTCAGTTTTTTGTAACTTCTTTTTTCTATACTAAATATTAGCATCTTTTTCACAGAATCGTTGATCTCTCTACTGGTGAAGGTAATTCTTATTTACATTATCTTCTTTTATTACCCCATTCATCTTTCTCTACCCCTTTTTTCTTTTCTTTTTGTTGATCCCATTTTCTTCCCCTTTTCCTTTTATCTGGACCACTATTATGGTCTTAAATCTTTTATTCATTCCCATTTATAATCTCCATTTATAATCTCCTTTAGTTTCTTTTTTCCTTTACTCAATTCTATATTCCTAAAACCGTCGTATTATATTCCTTTCCGGGTATGGAGATCATGTGATCACCATGTGACCCGGTGTCCTAGTAACGCTCAATGCATTAGCGCGTCTTGATGACGCATTATCATGTGATCAGGTAACTATAGCTACCCATCAACATTGTTTCTGATAGTGGCCTTCAACCCCACCGGAGGAGCAAGGACCGGAGCGACGTAGGCCTCACAGATCACCTTCGTGATCCAGAAAGTGATGGTAGCCTAGGAAGTCGTCCTTCCCTGTATTTTTCCCAAAATGCTGAACAAAACAGGTTCTGATCTAACCTCCAGGAAGTAGTCTCTCGAAGGTAGTGGAGGACAGTCCGACGAACATCGAAGGAGTGAAACACGGCCTCAGCCGCATTAGCAGGAGATTGACCAAATTAAGGTAGAACCACAACCTGGGACCGATGGAAAGCAGACACAACTTTCGGAAGAAAAGATGAATGCAACCGAAGCAAAATGCGAACAACGGACAGACACGGACCCCGGACAGAGAGTGTCTGCAGTTCTCCAACTCTGGAGCAGAAGTGATGGCCACCAAAAACGCCACCTTGTGAGAGAGACGTAAGGCAGCCAACAAGGGTGCAAAGGGACTTCGAGAAAACCCGTGGAGAACAATCTTCAAATCCCATGGAGGGACAGAAGGCCGAACCGGGACGCCGCCCCCAAGCAGAAGTAAAAAAACGCTTGAGTCATCAATGGGAATTAAGATCCTGGTCAAAACTGCCCCAAGTGCCGACACCTGGACTTAAAGAGTGCTGCAAAAACCCAAGAGTTGGGCCACATTAGGATGATGCATGGCCGGGATGGAAAGAGCACACCAGGACAGGAACCGATTGCAGCCCTCCCGTAAATAGCGTGCGACACAGACTGCCAGCCCTGCTGAAGCGTGCGGATCACTGCCTGGGAGAGACCCTTGGTCCTCAGGATCCCGGCCGCAACAGCCAGCCGCCAGATAGAGCCACTGAAGGCCCGGGTGAAAGAGGACCCTGGGACAGAAGGTCGAGACAATGGGGCAATCTAATCAGTCCCCAACGCCTTGGGAAGTAGCGGGATTGGAGGAAATGCATACACCAAACGGAAGGCCCAGGGAAGGGTAAAGGCGTCCAGCCCCCGAGGATGGTCTGACCCATTCAGGGAGAAAAAGGGCGGCACCTTTGTATTAGAGCCCGAAGCGAACAGGTCGATCGAAGGGACACCTCACCTGTCCATAAGAGAGCAAAATACATCCGGATGGAGGCACCATTCTCCTGGGTGGACCTCCGTGCGGCTCAAAAAATCTGCCTGTACATTGGCCATTCCCTTCAGATGAACTGCCGAGGAGGAGAGAAGATGGCGTACTGCCCACGAAAAGATCAGTCTTGCCAGCCCCTGCAAGTGTAAGCCTCGAGTACCGCCTTGGTGCCGCAAGAAGGCAACCATAGTCACAGTGTCCGACAGGATCTTGACATGATGACCTCAGAAAACGTGAGCTGCGCATGAAGCACTTCTTCCACTGCCAGAAGTTCCTGGAAGTTTGAAGACTGGCGACTGACTGAGCGAATCCAAATCCACTGGAACTGTGTGCGATCCACCATCGCGCTCCAACCGGAACTGCTGGCAGCAGTGGGAACGGAGGTCACAGGAGCCTGCAGCCAGGCCACCCTCGTCCGAAGGTGTCCGGGATTCATCCAGGATAGCAAGGTGACCATCCGCCCCGGGTTCCGGACCCGCGAGTTTAAGGAATCCTGACTTCTGACCTAGAAACTCAGTATGTGTTCCCGGAGCAGACTGGAAGGAGCCTGAGCCCATGCTACCGACTGAATGCAGGCCGTCATGGCCTCCAACAGGGATATTGCTTCCCGCAAGGAGGGCGACCTCCTTGCCCAGAAGCAGGTCAGATGCACGCAGCGCAGAAGCTGATGTGCCGCAGGAAGGAACGAGGCCTGTGTGGAGGAGGCCAGCAAGACTCCCAAAAATTGACGACGGGTTGCCGCCACCCGTTCCGATTCCCAAAGATTGGGCACCAACCCCAGGGACTGAAGAATCTCCAACGTTTTGGAGACCAGTGTGCGCAGAATCACTGCCGAAGGAGCAACCACCAACATGTCGTTTAAATAGGGAAGCACACATATCCCCTGGGTCTGGATGAATGCGATCACTTCCACCATGAGTTTGGTAAACTCTGGGGGCCTACGAAACCCCGTAGGGCAGCACATTAAACCAATAATGGACCGTCCTGCCTGCCCCGGAGATCACGAATCGCAGAAAGCGCTTGTGGGACGGGTGAATGGGGACATGATAATACGCGTTCTGGAGGTCCACAAACAACCTGGAGCAACGCCCCTGGCCCTCCTCTCCAGGAGGAACCGGGGACCCCACACCCGAATCCAACATGTCTCGCAGACCCGACAAGAAAATAATGTGTGAGAGTCCCCCTGAGGAAGCGAGGGGACTCAAAGACACGGAGGGGCTGGCTCTCGAATCCCAAGTGCAGACCCTCCCAAATGGTCGAGAGGATCCAAGGGCATGAGGAGATTGCTTGCCACTGTGGCAAAAATCGCAGGAGCTGCCCCGCAATGGGGAAGGCAGCATTGTTTAGGGAGCGGCTGGTGATGCCGCTGCTGGGGAAGCAAGATATTACGGGTCTTGGCCCCTTTCTGGAATGCCCAGCGACCAGATTTACCCTTCCCTTTAGGTTGGGAGGGTTGGCTGCACTCAGGCCGAAAGGACTGCCTCCGAAAGGGCTTCTGTTCCGGGAGACACATTTTCCGGTCTGACACCTTTCCCAGGATGTCATCCAATGCCAGACCAAAGACAAAAGACCTTTGAAAGGGGAGGCCACACAGCTGGAGCTTAGACATGACCTACTTATTCCACAAAGTAAGCCACACTGCCCTGTGAGCTGTGTTAGCCAACACTGCGCACCTGGCACCAATGCGGATAGACTCAGCAGAGGCATTGGTCAGGAAGCCTGTAGCACATCTCAGAAGTGGAATGGAGTCCAAAGCTCCTCCCTGGGAGTACCCTGCAGGAGGAATTCTTCCAGCTGGGTGATCCACTTAAAGAGAGACTTGGTTAAAAGCCTCGCCCCACAGCTAGTGGCCCACAGTCACCAGAGCACGGGGCCTGCCAGGGGGATAGCCTGCAGCCATCATGTGTCACCTATACATTATGCCTTGGATGATGTAAAGCTTAGGATTGAACCCACAGCCACGGCTGGGTACATGAGGCATGGTGCAGGTGATTTACTGCTACATGGTTGCTGCCAGAGCAGCCCACACATGTAGAGAAAATGTTCACCTTTAAAGACATAGCTGCAGCCTCCCAGGAGTTTTTGAGGACACTCTCCATCTTACGATCGAGGGGTCCTTCAACTGGGAGGAATCTTCAAAAGGCAACGCGGTCTTATATGCTACCTCGGCCACCTGGATGTCCACCTTCGGGACCTCCCAGACAAAGTCATCACCCTCCAGACCACTCGGATGGGGTGAGCAGCCGATGTTTTGAAGACTCCCACTCCCGGCGGATGAAAACCTGAATGACCTCATGGACAGGGAAGCCCAACTGCCGCTTAGCCTTTAGGCCTCTGAACATTTAGTCCTGCACAGAAGAAGGGGGTTCCACCACCTCTACTCCCATGGTACTGTGGACAGTGTCCACCAATTCACCCATGGACTTTGTAGAAAAATAGTAGTGTCCAGATTCTCGTATCTGGACAGAGGCAACAGAGGCAATATCATCGCCGTCCTCTGATGCTGAGCTCTGGCCAGCCTCCATGAGATCCACAGAGTCACAACCCTGGAGCTTCCTCCCTTACGGAGGGGAAGGCCTGGAAGCTGCAGCAAAAACCGGCAGTGCCGAGATAGAAGCCTGCACCTCTTCCTTAATGGATTGGAGCTCCTCAAGCAGGGATGGGGAGTCCATCCTGACAACACTGTCAGTCATGGCCGACACCATTTTGTAGGAAGAGGGAAGTTTGTGCCGTATCCAAAATTCCTGGACGGGTTTTTGCTCCCTTTCACAGGTGGCCCTTGTCTCCCTATAGAAAAAAAGGGAAGCGAAGGGGTCCCAGTGGGAGTGCAGGGCCTAAATAACTCTACCCCTTGTGACCACCCCCAGAAACACTTACATGAGCTGGGGGAACGCTGGGCTCTGCAGAAGCAGAGGTGGAAGCCTATCAACCTCCATGTTTCAGGGATCAGCCGTATGGGATCCACATTTGGACTCCTTCAAAGGATTTAGACCATGGCACAGGGTAAATCAATTATTCTATTTGTACAGTGATCTTATCATTATAGGACAGACGGAACATGAGTCTTAGTCTGCCTTAATGGGCTGTAATTGATTTTTTTTCTTTTGGATTTCCATGTGCTATTTCTTTTGCAGGCTATATAGCAATAATACCATCCATACAGAATAGGTTTAATTTGTATTTGACTTTTTGAAATATTCTTTGGATCAGGATATGCTGCTCCAATATTCTGTAATAGTCATTTTTAGAACTTTCTATAATAAGGATGTCCGGATATGTCTCCCATACGTATTAGTCTTCTCTCCCTCATCTGAAGGGTCTTTCAACTGTATCACGATTTAATTGAATAATTTTTTTGTGTATACCCTCCTATTGGATATTTATTATATATTATCCTACGCTTTCATGTCTGCTATTTATCTATTAATAAACTTTGTAATATTTTGATACTATTATAGAGATGGTGTGTTTCTGTGTAGGGATGGGCGAATCTACTCGCTAGGACTCGTTACTCGGCGAGTAGTAAGGGACTCGCAGGACTCGCTACTCGGCGAGTTTCCCAGTGATGACTCGCACGAGTCCAATGCAAATCAATATCAATCCTAGTTTTGTCAGAAACGCTGACAAAACTAGGATTGCCATTGTTTGCATTAGACTCGTGCGAGTCATCACTGGCTACTGTGCCAGTGATAGCAGGGAAACTCGCAAAGTAACTGCTGTTTCTTTGCGAGCCGAGTCCAGCTGTCTTCTCTGTGCAGCTCCAGGGTCCTAGAGCCCGCCTGCTCACAGACATGATGTAGCAGTGCTGAGATTGTTCTCAGTCTGCTCATTCCCTGTGCATGTAGCAGAGAGGACATCGCGTTTTGGACTACGTCGGACGGAAGAGGATTTTTTTAATTAAAGATGGAGTCCCTAATGGCTTTTTTTTTTTATTTCAAATAAAAAATTTTCTCTGTGTTTTTTTAACCCTTTATTGGAGATTCTTAGTGGCTGGGTCAAACGTGGCCTGACATTAAGAATATCGGGCTTAATACCAGCTTGTATAACAAAGCTGGTATTAACCCCTTTATTACCCAGCGTGCTACCGCCACCAGGGCCGCTGGAAGAGCGGGGTTCAGCGCCAGAGGATGGCGCTTCAATGAACGCGCCATCTTCTGGGGCGGCTGCGGGCTGCAATTTGCAGCGGGGGGTGCCCAGAAAGCTTGGGCATCCCTGCGCTGCGGATTCCAGCCCTCAGCTGCTTAGCTGTACCTGGCTAGACATAGAAATTGCGCGGAGCCCCACGCATTTTTTTTAAATTATTTAATGAATTTCAGAGTCAGAGTCTCAGAGTCAGAGTCTCAGAGTCAGAGTCTCAGAGTCAGAGTCTCAGAGTCAGAGTCTCAGAGTCAGAGTCTCAGAATTTCATGAAATAATTTAAAAAAAATGCGTGGGGCTCCGCGCAATTTCTATGTCTAGCCAGGTACAGCTAAGCAGCTGGGGGCTGGAATCCGCAGCGCAGGGATGCCCAAGCTTTCTGGGCACCCCCCGCTGCAAATTGCAGCCCGCAGCCGCCCCAGAAGATGGCGCGTTCATTGAAGCGCCATCCTCTGGCGCTGAACCCCGCTCTTCCAGCGGCCCTGGTGGCGGTAGCACGCTGAGTAATAAAGGGGTTAATACCAGCTTTGTATTATCAGCTGGCCCTAAGCCCGAAATTTATGGTGGTCACGCCAATATTAGACATGACCGCCATGAATTTCTATTAAATTGTTTTAAAAAAAACACAACACAAAGAAAATTTTTTATTAGAAATAAAAAAAAAAGCCATTAGGGACTCCATCTTTAATTAAAAAAATCCTCTTCCGTCCGACGCAGTCCAAAACGCGATGTCCTCTCTGCTACATCCCCTGTGTATAGATATAGATCTCTATGCACAGGGAATGAGCAGACTGAGAACAATCTCAGCTCTGCTACATCATCTCTGTGCACAGACATTCATGTCTGTACACAGGGAATGCGCAGACTGAGAACAATCTCAGCACTGCTACATCAGGCAGCAGGCAGGCTCTAGGACCCTGGAGCTGGCAGCCAGCACAGAGGAGAAAGCAGGACTCTTATCTGTGCGAGTCAGCGATTACTTACAAAGTAAACGAGCAATGCAAATAAATGACAAAACTAGGATTGCTTCAGGCTGAAGCTTCCGAGACACATCTGCGAGTTGTAAATCTCACACTACTCGCTATTACTCGCTTCCCCATTCATTAACATTGGACTCGCTAGACTCGCAACGAGTAGCGAGTCCTGGGCTCGGACTCGCTAGAGTCAAGCGATTCCGAGTAATTTAGGATTCGCCCATCACTATTTCTGTGATGGTCTAATCATGATCATTACTTTGTTTTGGTGAATTAATCTTGGTTGCCAGCTCTTCGGTTAATTAAGAGGTATTTCATTTGTAGGTTATATGGACACACCGGAGGAGCCTGAAAGTATGTACACGGTGTAAAACAACAAAATGAAATAAACCCGACTTTATCCCTGCCCAAACACAATCCCTGTATCTGTATCTATCTTTCTCTCAATTCTTTCTATCTATCTATCTCTCTATCCCTCTATGTATCCATCTATCCCTCTTTCTTTCTATACCTCTTTCTATCTATCTCTCTATCCTTCTATCCCTCTATGTATCCATCTATCCCTCTTTCTTTCTATACCTCTTTCTTTCTATCTATCTCTCTATCCCTCTATGTATCCATCTATCCCTCTTTCTTTCTATACCTCTTTCTATCTATCTATTCTATCTATCCTTCTATCCCTCTATGTATCCATCTATCCCTCTTTCTTTCTATACCTCTTTCTATCTATCTCTCTATCCTTCTATCCCTCTATGTATCCATCTATCCCTCTTTCTTTCTATACCTCTTTCTATCTATCTATTCTATCTATCCTTCTATCCCTCTATGTATCCATCTATCCCTCTTTCTTTCTATACCTCTTTCTATCTATCTATTCTATATATCCTTCTATCACTCTATGTATCCTTCTATCCCTCTTTCTTTCTATACCTCTTTCTATCTATCTATTCTATCTATCCCTCTATGTAACCATCTATCCCTCTTTCTTTCTATACCTCTTTCTATCTATCTATTCTATCTATCCCTCTATGTATCCATCTATCCTCTTTCTTTCTATACCTCTTTCTATCTATCTATTCTATCTATCCCTCTATGTAACCATCTATCCCTCTTTCTTTCTATACCTCTTTCTATCTATCTATTCTATATATCCTTCTATCACTCTATGTATCCTTCTATCCCTCTTTCTTTCTATACCTCTTTCTATCTATCTCTCTATCCCTCTATGTATCCATCTATCCCTCTTTCTTTCTATACCTCTTTCTATCTATCTCTCTATCCTTCTATCCCTCTATGTATCCATCTATCCCTCTTTCTTTCTATACCTCTTTCTATCTATCTCTCTATCAGCCGTACCTGGGTGTAGCTTCCAGTGGGTACTTGTCCAAAAGTACCGTGCCCCCAACGAGGAACACCTGTTCCCTCCCTCCTCCTGGTCACCGGCCGCGGGCAGTAGCGCGCGATAGGCCTTCTGGGTTCCCTGGAGCTGCGCCCAGTCTGTATAGGAGCCACCGCCCGAAACAGGAAGTGCCCCGCCCGAAACAGGAAGTGCCATCCAGGAACCTCTGATACATGCCCCAGGGACCGCAGCTGGAGGAGGGAGACGCTGGAGAGCTGAACAGGCCTCCGGCGCTGCAATACACGGCCTGCTTTGCCCCGTAGGACACAGGAAGGCCGGATGGTCCCACCACGGAGGAGGTGGAGGAGGAGGCCGCCCCCGACGTCCATCCCTGGCCCGGGTGTAAGTACACCCCAATGCTGCCTCTGCCGGCCTGACAGCACTGGAACCTCTCCATGCCCCAAGGGGGACAGGAAGACACTGAAGTACTGAGGAAGGGGAGGGGCTTTTAACCTCTCTGTGTTCCTGTCTCCCAATAGGGCGTGGACGACATCCTCCAATGCTGTCGTGGAAGGCGAATGGAGAAAAGTCTCTCGCCATGCGAAGCTTGTTTACGGGCATCCACAGGATTGACCTTTGCCCCGGCTGTGGCTTATGGTCGCCTGAAAAATAACATGGCGATCTGCCAGAAATTGGTGATAATGCGGTAAGTCAACCTGAAAAAGGGAGATCGGTAAGGAAATCGGTTAGCGCCCTACCAACATATCAGGCTGGCATTGGAAGATCGTCTTGCTTGGCAAGCAGGAAGGAAACCTGTTCTGTAAGGGGGGGGAGGGGCTGGTCGCGGGAAACGCGAAGGGCCTGTGGAGCCTGAGAGATAGCCAAAGGATCATGTCTAAGACCAACTGGATCCTGTTCCCTGTTGAAAAACAGGGCGAACAACAGGGTCCTGAATCGCAGATGGGCAAAAGGAATAGCCTTGAACGTCCAAACAACCTGCTCAGGACTCTGATTCATGAGCAAAAGGAGTTAGCTTCGGACTGTTTGACGAGCGCTCAGGCCTTGAGTGAGGGAGAACCAACCAGTGGGAGGTAACGAACGCATCCCCAGGAAGGTACCTGTCCCAGTCAGGTCTGAGGAATCTCACCGCCGGAAGGAGTGTTCCAGACTGGAAAGAGTGTGGGTTCGATCAATCAGGCAGGGCAGGACAACCACCATCGAGAATGGAAAATTGTGATTGAAAACCTGAGGAGCATTGCGCACCCAGGGGCAGTGTGACAAGGAGAAAAGGGTTGTCAAATGGCAAGTGCAGACATTACTGATGCTCAGCGGAACTGGGAGATGTCAATAGGCATCTGGACTAGTGACTTCCCGACCTCCAGAGATATAACGATGGAACTGGGAGGCTCCATGCATAAGAAAAGAGCCAACCGTTATTGTCAGGTGCTGTGATGCAAAATATTCTTGAAGTGTGGCGCCCCGCAACGAGTGCGTCACAAGGGAGTATTGCAGCCGCAATATTCTCTAGACAAAGCAGTGAAATAGTTAACTCAGAGATCCAACCCAACATACAACACCTAGAACAGGGGACCAATCATAGGTCCTGGTGGGTGGAGTGTTAGGGTAGTGAAGAGAACACAATAATCTAGACAGTCAGAACAAGTGAGAACGTAGTCTAGAACTTGAAGAGAGCAGACTAGAACTTGGAGTGGAGCGGGGGCTCCGCACTCCGTGCGGGCCCCTGGGCCGTCACCGGTCGGGTGTCAGCACCTGAGGCCTTAACCACCGGGAATGGGCATTTCTACACGGGTTCCCAAAAGACTCCCGTGCCCACAACTTACAGCCGGTTCACTGGTACCGAAGCTGGCAGCAGTTCACCTCTGCCACGCGAACCAGCCCCGTGGAGGAGCAGCTTTATAGGAGCACCCCACCACCAGCCAGTTTCCAGTCGTCTAACCAGCGGTGTACCCACTGAGGGACCCAAGGCTCCCCAAAGAATCCAGAACGTACATCATGGATAGGGCATTGAAGCAGCCTCCCCGTACCCGACCTGGTATTCCTGGGCGACGCTGGCAAGAGAAGCTAAGGAGGTAGAGAGGAGGTACACTGCGGATCTCTGAGGAGCACTATCACTGCTAAGTCCACCCGGTCTTCTACTCAACCACTGTAAGCCATGTACTGCCTGCTGGTTACAGTAAAGAACCGTTGCAGAGACTATCTGTGTCCGTGTCTCCTTATGAACTGTCCGTCATGAACTTAAGGTAACCGCAGCTGCCGCACAACATCTTGAGCAGCTCCAGCCCCCGGGGATCACCGCTCAGCCTGTGGGGAGCGTAACATCTTGCTGCTGTCCATCACCCCGGGAGGTTCCGCAGCGTCGGTAGCCCTTACCGAATCTACTCATAGGTGGCGTCACGAAGAAAACAAATTAAAACCCCTTTTTAATCTGTTCCCGTAAGACGACCTCAATTTTGATCTGCACTACACCGGGCCCCCACTACCGGCAGGCGCGGTCCACCCGTGACAAGGAAGGAGAAGAATCGCCTGTCTAAACCGGGAGTAACCCTGGCCCCTGGTGTGCGTCAGAAAATGGCGTCACGAACAGGATACGAGCAGGCCCGTTACCAACGGGTATGTTGTGCTTAAACTGGACTTTATTGTCTACAATTGGACTTTGTTCGTCCTAAAAAGAACTTTCCCGCCTTTACACCATTGGGTCAAGATGGCGCCCAAGATGGCGTTCCCGCCACAAGAAGCCGCCACGTGAAGCCCAAGAGTGAGTCAACCCCCCCCTCACTGTGGGAGGGCCAAAGACAAAAGGCGCCAAACTCTTTGTCCGCCCTGATTGCTCGAATCAACCATGGGGGCGGATCCCAGAGACTTTTCCCACGATTGGACTACAAAAGCCCAGAGGAGATGGGAGTGTCATACCTAGACACACCGACAGAGAGAGAAGACATCTTCACCAGCTCAACCAGAACGTCTTACCGGTTGATCGGGTGTGGTTTCCCTCCAAAGAAGAATGGCCAGCATGAGACTCCAAGACCTGATGCGGGAGGTCGAGGCGGAGGCCAGAGCAGCCATAAGCCAACCGGGTCCGGATCCTGCCCTTACCATAGACGGCAGCCCCGACTTCTGGCTAGAGGCTCTACAAGACCTCCGGGTGCGGTTACTAGAGACAGTGGAATGGACGATCCGTAGCTGGAGCGCGACCCTAGGCAGACGACTACACCATGCGATGCAGCAGAGCCGACCGGGTGCAGCTTCTCCAAGCCCAGACGACGTCACCAGCTTCTCGACCGCCTCACCATCGCCTACCACCTGTCCTGCTCCGTCACCTGAGCCAATAGACTGTGTCATTCCGGTGGAGGCCGCAACTCGACCCGTTCCAGCGACCAACATCGCAACCGATTCCGTTCTTGAGCCGGAGCTCATAACACGCTCCATGGAAGAACTCGATCTCTACCAGGTTCCACCTGCGGAACCCGCGACTAGTTTCCACACTACCGAGACTGTCGCTTGTTTCTCCCTTGAACCGGAGGCCTCCTCTGCAACCACAGAGGCCTACCTGGTAACCGGGATTGAAACACCTTTACCTGCGGAAACAGATGAAGAGGCAGGCAGCCTGGAAGCCCTGCAGGACGTCCCTACGGAAGGATCCGCAGCACCACCGCCCTGTTGTACAACGGAACAAGCTTTAACGTCTTTCATCATCGAGCAGCCTGATGTGGTCATCGAGGAAGAAGTCGGAGAGGATGACGACGAGACCCACAGCACCGCTGAGGATTTCGACACCGGGTTCGCTTGGGGAGACAACAAAGAACTTCCTTCCGGGCACACAGCTCGGGTACACTGGTCGGGTGCACTGCCGACACCTTCCCCTGTGCCGTTCCACCGGGTTCCGATACAGACAGCCCGCCAAGTTCAAGCTTCCCGCCAAACCACCAGCTCCGTTACTCATCTTTACACCCCGAGCCGTAACGACGGAGATATACGCTAGAAACGACGAGAGGAGTGGCAAGCCCGAGAACGCGCCAACATGGAGGCCCGTGCCGAGGCTCGCCGCCAGCCGCCGCTGCCTGCTGAACTCCGCCGTGAAGGTAGAATTTCCACCTTTAACTTACATACCGGGTGGGGGTTCGCTTGGGAGGTGGGTTTGAATGAGGAGGTGTTTGTGGGGCGCCGGGACGTTGAGTCAAACTTGCCAAGAGGACATCCCGATCGCGACCTATACCGAGGCGATATAATCACCTATGAGCGCTATGCTTGTGCAGATGGGTGGTTCGCTATCCGGGTGCGCCATCACCCTCAGAGCCAGTGACTTTAAAACTTGAACTTCATCAATGACTCTGTTCCCGTTAATCATTGACTGTGTGATCTCGCGGCTACAGCCTGGACTCTAGTTAAAGTACAGCCGACCGCCCGCCGGGTCCGCACAAAGTGATTACCTGTTTCTTTGCTTATAACATCAAAGCATTTCTTTACCTGTTTTTCTATTTTAATAAAAGTGTGTCATATATGTATAAAAATGTAAAAACCTCTGTAATGTGAGTAGTTTGACGCTTGGGGACAAGCTGATTTAACCAAGGGGGAGTGTGGCGCCCCGCAACGAGTGCGTCACAAGGGAGTATTGCAGCCGCAATATTCTCTAGACAAAGCAGTGAAATAGTTAACTCAGAGATCCAACCCAACATACAACACCTAGAACAGGGGACCAATCATAGGTCCTGGTGGGTGGAGTGTTAGGGTAGTGAAGAGAACACAATAATCTAGACAGTCAGAACAAGTGAGAACGTAGTCTAGAACTTGAAGAGAGCAGACTAGAACTTGGAGTGGAGCGGGGGCTCCGCACTCCGTGCGGGCCCCTGGGCCGTCACCGGTCGGGTGTCAGCACCTGAGGCCTTAACCACCGGGAATGGGCATTTCTACACGGGTTCCCAAAAGACTCCCGTGCCCACAACTTACAGCCGGTTCACTGGTACCGAAGCTGGCAGCAGTTCACCTCTGCCACGCGAACCAGCCCCGTGGAGGAGCAGCTTTATAGGAGCACCCCACCACCAGCCAGTTTCCAGTCGTCTAACCAGCGGTGTACCCACTGAGGGACCCAAGGCTCCCCAAAGAATCCAGAACGTACATCATGGATAGGGCATTGAAGCAGCCTCCCCGTACCCGACCTGGTATTCCTGGGCGACGCTGGCAAGAGAAGCTAAGGAGGTAGAGAGGAGGTACACTGCGGATCTCTGAGGAGCACTATCACTGCTAAGTCCACCCGGTCTTCTACTCAACCACTGTAAGCCATGTACTGCCTGCTGGTTACAGTAAAGAACCGTTGCAGAGACTATCTGTGTCCGTGTCTCCTTATGAACTGTCCGTCATGAACTTAAGGTAACCGCAGCTGCCGCACAACATCTTGAGCAGCTCCAGCCCCCGGGGATCACCGCTCAGCCTGTGGGGAGCATAACATCTTGCTGCTGTCCATCACCCCGGGAGGTTCCGCAGCGTCGGTAGCCCTTACCGAATCTACTCATAGGTGGCGTCACGAAGAAAACAAATTAAAACCCCTTTTTAATCTGTTCCCGTAAGACGACCTCAATTTTGATCTGCACTACACCGGGCCCCCACTACCGGCAGGCGCGGTCCACCCGTGACAAGGAAGGAGAAGAATCGCCTGTCTAAACCGGGAGTAACCCTGGCCCCTGGTGTGCGTCAGAAAGGGTTGATGGGAGAACTCGAGCGTTTGCCTTACAGAACCAGGATGCTGACTACCACTGGTAGTAGGGAGTAGAAGGATGTGAGACTGTGAAGGACCTTGCGGCAGTGGAAACGGAAGCAAAGGAGTTGATGATTGGGAAAACAGGCTAACGGAGTCATTGGAAAAAAAACGATAGTTTCTTGACTCATCCATCTCCTATGATGGAGACCCAGACGTGACGATATAGAGAGGGCCGGCCTTCCGTTCCTGAAGAGAACCTATGGAGTCCGTATGTATTTGGTCCGTATGTAGTGACTAGCTCTGTTGATGTCGCAGGAAAAACTGGGGCGTCTTCTTTAGCATTGGAAAAAAGGGTAGCCCATCATCCAGTTGCATCTGAGATCAGGATATCTATAAAAAAAGACAAGCCAGCTATGTCTTCGGAGCAGAGTTTTCACTGTACTCTCTGAACCAGCACGTGTAGTAAATGGTAATGGCCTACCAGGCTACTGCGCTATTGGCTGTGAGAGGTGCTTGTATAAGTATTGCACGGGATCAAGATGTGAGATACGGAGTTCGAGTTCCGCCTGAAAAGAAACTGCCATCCTGTAGCAAGGAAAGGGAAAAAAACATAGGTCTTGATTGTTCTAGTAGACTATACCTTATTTAGCAGAGAAGTATGGCCTTTGATACCTGGTGGAAAACCAGAGAGGTGGAGGTTTGCTCCGTCCTGGCATAGTGAAAAGGTAATGGGCATTGCAGGATTTCAAAAATCCTTATTCAGATGTTTCTGATATGACAGCGACCTTTCTGAGTATCTATAGGGTTTCTTGTGAGCTAGGGAAGTGCACAGAAAAACTGAGGATTTCCACAGAAGTGTGTCATCTACTACAACTCAGGCACCTGACTGTGGGAGCTGAGGAGAATGATTTCCCGGATCTGCGTGCCAAGCAGTCCCATATTGGAGATCGGAACGCTTAGGAACCGTCGCCATAAATGATGCTCTCTCGTGGCAGGAGGGGATACGTGGAGGTAACACCCCGCGTTCCCGCCTGTTGTAGGAAATCGGTACGCTGAGGTACCGTCGCCCCAAATATTCTTGATGTTTCATGATAAATATTGGCGAGCATCATGTAGCTTGTCTTCATGTGACGTATTGTCCTGTAGCAGGGAGCCCGCTTGTGACCTTAAATGGTCAGAGTTGCCAGTTCGTGGCAGGCTGGATAGTCTAAGAGCTCTGAAGACGCCTTGCCGGTAGGGGGGCTTCTGAATGGTATTAGGACACAAGTGTGATATGTAGCATGTACCCATGGGTGCAGCAGTAGTGGGGGCCTCCAGGGAGACACCGGTCCGCCTGGTGGGGGTTCCAGAGCAGGATTTTGCTCCCAAGCCTGGCAGAGCGGGGTAGTGAGACCACTGGGCAGGTGGGCGTTGCAGGAAATGCAGGAGGCATAGAAAATTGCTAGCTTTGAGGCTTTCTTACTATGTCTGGAGATCTGCATAATTGCTCCCTGTTCTGTGTGCTGCCCAGGGCAGTATGAAACTGTGTGTTGCACTGGGGTATTATGTAACTGTATGCTGCACTAGGGCAGTATGTAACTGTGTGCTGCACTAGGGCAGTATATGCAGAGGAAGCTGCACTGCCAGCGTGTGGAGGGAGATGAGCACCAGCTGGGGATCTGATTGTACTGTGTCCTCTGAAGAGTAGCGGGTATTGCAGGCACTGAGAGGCAGGTGGGCGGTAGCTGAGTAAAAAGGCGCGCTGAGAACTTTCGCGAGGAGCGAGAAGCGCCAGAGCCAGAAGATCCGCCCACAGTAATGCGGCCGAGAATTCTTCCCCCGGCCGCATCACGTCAGCTGGGGGCGGGAGCGATAGGCGGCGAGAGGCGGGACCGCAAGTGAGGGCCGAAGCCGGGGACTAAAGTAGCGCGGAGGTCTCAGAGGGATTGCTGCACTATGTGCTTTTCCCGTGGTATGTGCTGCCAACCCCTTGGTGCCAGGGAGCCCCCTCTTGGGAGTATCTCAGTGGTGTGCCTACCATTGCAGGAGAGGGAGAGGAAAGGGACATCAGGGGCCCATTGAAGGGAGGGAGCCCTGGGTTACCTGTGTGTAGGCTCCTCAACCCAGATTCCTGGAAGGGATTTAGGGAGGGTATCTGTTCCTGATGGAAGACGGAGGAGAGACGTCCAGTGTAAAAAATCCTTGTCACTGCGACCCAGGGCCCCAACTGTGGGAACTGGGGAGGGAGCTGTAGCTGGAGGCGCTATTAAAGTGCAATGGAAATCGGAATGCGATGGAACCGTCGCCATGCATCTTATCCCTCGAGGCAGAAGGGGGTACGTGGAGGTAACACCCCGCGTTCCCGCCTGTTGATGTTTGCGGGAAATCGGTACGCAAAGGCACAGTCGCCCTGTCTGATCTTCGGTGGAGTAGAAGATAAAAATGTTAGAAAAAAAATCTTAAAAAAAACCCCAAAACTAGTAAATGTGGTCTATGGACTGCATCTACCTCCTAATGACACTAAGCAAAAACTGGTGAGGCAGTGACTGCCCCAGGGGTGTATACTGCAGAGGAGGAGCCACTTACGGTAATTATTTTGCAGATTCTGCTTAGTGTCGCCTCCTAGTGGACAGCAGCATAACACCCACGGTCTGTGTCCCCCAATGAGGCGAAGGAGAAAAGGAATTTTTTTAGCAGCACTAAAAAATCCATGTGTGCCTCCTATGACACTAAGCAAAAAAACTGGTCAGGACAGTGCCTGTCCAGGGATGTATACTGCAGGAGGAGGAGCCACTGTTAATCTTTTGCAGAATCTGCCTAGTGTCGCCTCCTAGTGGACAGCAGCATAACACGTCCTGTGTCCCCCAATGAGGCGAAGGAGAAATAGGGCAAAATCCACACATTTTTCCCAATTATTTATTTAAATACTAAAAAAAAAATAACAGGTTCCAATGTATTTTTGATTGCCAGCCAAGGTAAAGCCAGGAAACCTGCATCAGCGAAGATTTATCGCAGGGTTTGGAAGATCTTCTTTTTCTTTGTGCCATATCAAGGGAAATTCTCCTGGGCTTTTCTCTCTTCCGACCTTTCTTGCCTTCCTGCAATCGGGGTTAGATAAGGGTTTGGCCCTCAGCTCCCTCAAAGGGCAAATTTCCGCACTTTCTGTGCTGATTCAACAAACGTCTGGCTAACCTCCCTCAGGTGAAGACGTTTGTACAAGGAGCAAGTCACATCATTCCTCCTTACAGACGTCCCTTGGACCCCTGGGACCTTAACTTTGTCCTGGCGGCGTTACAGAAGCCGCCTTTCGAACCCCTAAGGGAAGTGTCTCTCTCCAGACTTCCCAGAAAGTTGCTTTTCAGGTAGCCATTATCTCTCTTCGGACAGTTTCAGACCTGGCTGCCCTGTCGCGCAGGGCTCCGTTCCTGGTGATCACTAGGATAAGGGGGTGCTCCGACCTGTAGCCGAGTTCTTACCTAAGGTGCTTTCCCTGTTTCACCTTATTCAAGACATTGTCCTACCGTCTTTTGTCCTAATCCTGTTCTCCAGTATGAGAAGTCTCTGCATACCTTGGACCTGGTCAGGGCTGTCAGGATTTATGTCTCCCGCACGGCTTCCTTTCGCCGTGTGGACGCCTTGTTCGTTCTCACGACAGGCCAGAAAAAAAAAAAAGAATCGCCGACCTCCAAGTCTTCTTTGGCTCGGTAGATCAAGGCTCCTATCCAGGAGGCCTACCTTTCCTCTGGAACGCCCTTACCTGCGGGGATTAAGGTGCATTCGACAAGAGCTGTGGGTGCCTCGTGGGCTCTGCATCACCAGGCTACAGCTCAACAGGTGTGTCAGGTGGCCACTTGGTCCAGCCTACACACCTTTACGAAACATTATCAAATCCATGCGTATGCCTCGGCAGATGCTAATGTGGGCAGACTGATCCTTCAGGCGGCGATCGCTCACCTGTGATTAATGCTGCCACGCTTGTGTCTTCTCCCACCCAGGGATAGCTTTTGGACATCCCAATGTCTGGGTCTCCCAATGAAGCGAAAAAGAAAGACATGATTACTTACCGGTAATTGTGTTTTATGGAGTCCACGACAGCACCCACATGAGAGAGGGGATCCGCCCACCAGGACAGGAAACCTACAGATAAAAAGGGGCGGTGTAACGCCGGTGGTCTGGTGTCTTGGTTCCCTCGGCGTTACTGCGCTTTCACCCAATGCTCCTTCCCCCCTGTCCAGCTGGGAGACTGTAGTATGTTACCTGGATAGGATTCTGCTCAGTTCCCAGCTCCGCTGCGTAGCTGCACATGTTGTATTGTCAGTGCTCCGCTGTTTACCTCTCATGTGTGGACCCTGGCTCCCGCTGTGGAAGCTATCCGCGGGTTGTGAGGTCCTCTGCAGCTGGTGCATGACTTTCCACGTGTGTCTAGGCTTGCAGCCGCTGCCAGGTGCTCTGGGCATCGGTTCCTGTGCTGGCTATGCTGTATGGGTTCTGACTGTGCCTAGGGTGCGCGCCGCCACACCTTCCCCAGTTTAGTAAGATGGAGGGTGTGCGCTTGAATTGCTGTCCCCAGCCTATAGCTGAGGGTCAGCTCCTATTTAAAGTTCCTCTTCCCTGTTGGGGGTCGCCAGAGCCTCGCATTAGGTTTCTTAACCTAGCCCTGTGTGTTTGGTCCAACATGCTGCTCCTGGTCTGCCTTGTCTACAGCTCCTGTTCTGCCTGCTACCAGTTCGGGGAAAGCTGATGTCTGTGTCCCTGGACCCGTCTTGTCTGTGTTGGTGCCAACGTCCTTGTCTTGTTCCTCCTTGTGTCTTGCTGTTCCCGGTCTGGAGCCGTGTCCGTTGCATGGAGTCCAGACGTCCTGACTGTCGGTGTCCAAGATGGACCTGAGGTTCTGCCTGGTGTCCGTGCCTGGTGTCCGAGATGATCCCGAGGTTCCGCCTGGTGTCCGAGATGGTCCTGAGGTCCTGCCTGATGATGTCTTGCCTTGTGTCCGAGATGACCCCGATGTCTTGCCTTGTGTCCAAGATGACCCCGATGTCTTGCCTTGTGTCCGAGATGACCCCGATGTCTTGCCTTGTGTCCGAGATGACCCTGAGGTTCCCGCCTGGTGTCCGAGATGACCCTGAGGTTCCCGCCTGGTGTCCGAGATGACCCTGAGGTTCCCGCCTGGTGTCCGAGATGACCCTGAGGTTCCCGCCTGGTGTCCGAGATGACCCTGAGGTTCCCGCCTGGTGTCCGAGATGACCCTGAGGTTCCCGCCTGGTGTCCGAGATGACCCTGAGGTTCCCGCCTGGTGTCCGAGATGACCCTGAGGTTCCCGCCTGGTGTCCGAGATGACCCTGAGGTTCCCGCCTGGTGTCCGAGATGACCCTGAGGTTCCCGCCTGGTGTCCGAAATGACCCTGACGTTCTCGCCTGGTGTCCGTGATGTTCCGTGTCCATGATGTTCCGTGTCCTTGATGTGTGTTCTTGTTCAGTAAACGTTACTTTTTGCTATACCTGAAGTGTGCGGTGTTGTCTTGTCCTGCAGGTTACCACCTAGCCCACATGCTCAGCTGCCACAGAACCCGGTTGCTGTTCTTCCCTAGTCTGGGCAGGCCCGGGTCCCCCCTGTGGTCCAGTGGGTCCACATTCCCCTTACCTCATGGGTCGCGAGCGCGACCGTGACAGTAGGCTCTGGCCACGGACTCCGCTGAGCATGTGTGGACTGCAGGACATTCCCCGGATCCCACTTGGTATGTGGACTAGATTGCTCGAGCCCTGTGTGGTCAGCGGCTCTGATCACTCGAGTGATGGACTCTGCTGCTTTTGTGTGACCTGTGGGACGTACCGCCTAACCCAATTGAACTTTTTGTGGGACTTTTTTCTTTTGGGTTTTCAGAAGAGGGGGCCTGAGGAGGGGGATACTGTAACGCCGGTGGTCTGGTGTCTTGGTTCCCTCGGCGTTACTGCGCTTTCACCCAATGCTCCTTCCCCCCTGTCCAGCTGGGAGACTGTAGTATGTTACCTGGATAGGATTCTGCTCAGTTCCCAGCTCCGCTGCGTAGCTGCACATGTTGTATTGTCAGTGCTCCGCTGTTTACCTCTCATGTGTGGACCCTGGCTCCCGCTGTGGAAGCTATCCGCGGGTTGTGAGGTCCTCTGCAGCTGGTGCATGACTTTCCACGTGTGTCTAGGCTTGCAGCCGCTGCCAGGTGCTCTGGGCATCGGTTCCTGTGCTGGCTATGCTGTATGGGTTCTGACTGTGCCTAGGGTGCGCGCCGCCACACCTTCCCCAGTTTAGTAAGATGGAGGGTGTGCGCTTGAATTGCTGTCCCCAGCCTATAGCTGAGGGTCAGCTCCTATTTAAAGTTCCTCTTCCCTGTTGGGGGTCGCCAGAGCCTCGCATTAGGTTTCTTAACCTAGCCCTGTGTGTTTGGTCCAACATGCTGCTCCTGGTCTGCCTTGTCTACAGCTCCTGTTCTGCCTGCTACCAGTTCGGGGAAAGCTGATGTCTGTGTCCCTGGACCCGTCTTGTCTGTGTTGGTGCCAACGTCCTTGTCTTGTTCCTCCTTGTGTCTTGCTGTTCCCGGTCTGGAGCCGTGTCCGTTGCATGGAGTCCAGACGTCCTGACTGTCGGTGTCCAAGATGGACCTGAGGTTCTGCCTGGTGTCCGTGCCTGGTGTCCGAGATGATCCCGAGGTTCCGCCTGGTGTCCGAGATGGTCCTGAGGTCCTGCCTGATGATGTCTTGCCTTGTGTCCGAGATGACCCCGATGTCTTGCCTTGTGTCCAAGATGACCCCGATGTCTTGCCTTGTGTCCGAGATGACCCCGATGTCTTGCCTTGTGTCCGAGATGACCCTGAGGTTCCCGCCTGGTGTCCGAGATGACCCTGAGGTTCCCGCCTGGTGTCCGAGATGACCCTGAGGTTCCCGCCTGGTGTCCGAGATGACCCTGAGGTTCCCGCCTGGTGTCCGAGATGACCCTGAGGTTCCCGCCTGGTGTCCGAGATGACCCTGAGGTTCCCGCCTGGTGTCCGAGATGACCCTGAGGTTCCCGCCTGGTGTCCGAGATGACCCTGAGGTTCCCGCCTGGTGTCCGAGATGACCCTGAGGTTCCCGCCTGGTGTCCGAGATGACCCTGAGGTTCCCGCCTGGTGTCCGAAATGACCCTGACGTTCTCGCCTGGTGTCCGTGATGTTCCGTGTCCATGATGTTCCGTGTCCTTGATGTGTGTTCTTGTTCAGTAAACGTTACTTTTTGCTATACCTGAAGTGTGCGGTGTTGTCTTGTCCTGCAGGTTACCACCTAGCCCACATGCTCAGCTGCCACAGAACCCGGTTGCTGTTCTTCCCTAGTCTGGGCAGGCCCGGGTCCCCCCTGTGGTCCAGTGGGTCCACATTCCCCTTACCTCATGGGTCGCGAGCGCGACCGTGACAGGCGGTCCCCCTCGCTCCCTCAGTTTGTGTTACAGAGCATGAGAGGAACCGCATAGTTAAGAGAAGCAGAATATATCCAACAATACACAGAACAACGACCAACCCAACAACCCCAGTACGGTGCAAGTGAAGCAAATCACGCAAAAAACAAAAACGTGAGAAGGGAGGGAAGTGAGTGGGTGCTGTCGTGGACTCCATAAAACACAATTACCGGTAAGTAATCATGTCTTTTCTTCTCGCCACGACAGCACCCACATGAGAGAATTGCAGAGAGCAAGACTAGGGTGGGACAACAGTGCTGAGGACAGACCGCGCCCGAAAGCCAAGTCAGAGTCAGAAGACAAAGACAAGCGATAGTGGTTATAAAAGGTAGAAGGAGACGACCAAGTCGCAGCCTTACAAATAGAGTCAATGGAGACGGCGCGTTCCGCCCGTGAAGAAGCCATGGCCCTAGCAGAATGCGCACGGACACCATCTGGAGGACTGCGACCCATCACCGAGTAGGCCAGGCAGATGGCATCTCGGATCCATCTAGACAATGTGCTCTTAGAAACAGCAAACCCCTTCCGTGGACCCTGAAAGGACACAAACAGAGCCCTACTCTGCCGAGAAGCGCTGGTCCTATCAAGGTAGTGCAACACTAATCTCCTGACATCAAGCGTATGGAACCGCTGTTCCTCTGAGGAAGAAGGATGAGGAAAAAAGGAAGGAAGGAAAATCTCCTGACTCCGATGAAACCGAGAAGCAACCTTAGGAAGATAGGAGGGATCTGGTTTCAGGACAAGCCTATCTGGAAAGACGGACAGAAAAGGAGGATCGATAGACAAAGCCTGGAGGTCACCCACCCGTCTAGCTGAAGTGAGGGCCACTAATAGGGCAGTCTTGAGAGACAGGGACCTAAGGGAGGCATCCTCAAGGGGCTCAAAAGGCCCCCCCATCAGGGCGTCCAGGACCAGATTTAAATCCCACGGAGCCACCCGAGCAATATGAACAGGGGTGCTGCG
This sequence comes from Allobates femoralis, assembly GCA_033576535.1. Lineage (NCBI taxonomy): Eukaryota > Metazoa > Chordata > Amphibia > Anura > Aromobatidae > Allobates > Allobates femoralis. The sequence goes on from JARQOC010000003.1 coordinate 293,572,227, forward strand.
CCCACAAGCTGCAATAAAATGAGAAACCCAACGGTCTCCCGCGACGTCCCAACCATATAATGCCCCCAAGGCAGAAACGTGTACCTTAAGGGTACTCACAGAAAGACCCAACTCCCGGCCTCTCTGAAGGAACTCCAGTATAGAAGGGATAGGCACAACAGGAGAAAAGGGGGCCGTATGGAACTCCAGGAACTTTCTCCAGACCCTACTATAAATCCTAGTCGTAACTGCCTTCCTACTCAGCAGAAGAGTGGAGATAAGGGAGTCCGAGAAGCCACGCAACCTCAACAGGTTCCTTTCAAGTTCCACGCCGTCAGGTGGAGGCCCTTCACCCGAGGGTGACGGCAAGGACCCTGAGACAGTAGGTCCGGCACAGCGGGAAGAATCCAGGGATCTGAGATGGACATCGCTCTGAGCCAGGAAAACCACGGTCGTCTGGGCCAGAACGGGGCGATGAGGATCACCCTCGCCCTCTCTTCTCGGATCTTCCTGATCACCACCGGAAGCAAGTTCATCGGCGGGAACGCATAAGCGAGACTGAAGGTCCAAGGAAACTGGAGTGAGTCCACCATCTCCGGAGAGTCCCGCACAGTCAGGGAGGCAAACCGGGGAACCTGCCGGTTGGCCCGAGTGGCGAACAGATCGATGACCGGAAGCCCCCACAGGGCAACAATCTTCCAGAAAGTCTGGCGACAGAGGACCCATTCGCCCTGGTGAAGGGCATGGCGACTCAGAAAGTCCGCGGTGGAATTGTCGACCCCCCTGACATGAAGGGCCAAGAGAGACAGCAGGTTGGCTTCGGCCAGAGTGAGAATGGCCACTGCAGTAGACAGAAGAGTCTGAGAGCGAGTACCGCCTTGCCGGTTGATGTAGGCCACTGACGTGGTGTTGTCCGACAAAATCCGAACATGTCTGCCGCGTAACTGTGGGAGAAAATGACGAAGAGCCAGGTAGACAGCCTTCAATTCACGCAAGTTTGAAGAGTCCGAGGAATCATCCACAGACCAACGACCCTGAGCCAAGTCAGACCCCAGGTGAGCCCCCCACCCGTCAGGGCTAGCATCTGTCAGAATAGTCCGAGAAGGGCGAATCACCCAGGGAACTCCCCGAGAAAGCATATCCGGGCCCAACCACCAGGCCAGGGACCCCACTACCTCCGAAGATAAGGTAAAGCGACCCTGGAGCCGAGCGCCCAAAGAGACCTCTGCCCGCAACACCGCTTGTTGCAACGGGCGAGTATGAAACTGAGCCCATTGCACCGCAGATATGCAAGACGAAAGAGACCCTAAGAGAGACATGGCTTCCCGCAAGGACATGGAAGGGTGCGCCATCGCCCGCTGAACCTTAGCCCTGATATGGGACTGCTTGTCGTCAGGGAGGAGGCACAACTGACTTACGGAGTCCAGGAGAAGACCCAAAAAGGACTGGCGCGTCACTGGAGTCAATCTGGATTTTCCCAGGTTGATGATCCATCCCAAGGCCTGTAAGGATGAGATGGTATGAGACAGGCGTTTCTGACACTGAACAGAAGAGTCACCTACTATCAAAAAATCGTCCAAATAAGGCACAATGAGAGTATCCTGCAGACGTAAGTAAGACATCACCTCTGAAATCAGTTTGGTAAAGACACGAGGGGCCATCGACAGACCAAAAGGCATTGCCGCAAACTGAAAGTGCCGAGTCTGCCCCTCCCAGACGACCGCCACCCGAAGAAACCGCTGGGAATCGGCGTGGATTGCGAGATGGTAATAAGCATCCTTTAGATCCAATACTGCCATGAAGCATCTAGGAAACAACAATTTAATCGTGGAATGAATAGATTCCATTTTGAAGGACCGGAAGACCAGGAAGGAATTTAACTTCTTCAAATTAATAATTGTACGAAACGACCCATCGGGTTTAGAAACCAAGAACAAGGGGGAATAAAACCCCCGTCCTTCCTGGCCGACCGGTACCTCAACAAGAACATTTTTGGCCAGAAGAGACTGAATCTCCAGCTTCAGGGCAAGGGAATGATGAGCGGAAGGAGAGGTGAGCACAAAGGAATCCGGAGGAGGACGGAGAAACTCCAACGGGAGGCCGGAAGAGATCAACCGTAAAATCCAGGGATTGGATGTGATAAGGGACCAACGGTGAGAAAACTGAGACAATCTACCCCCCACTGGGAGCTCCGAATTATTGGAATTTTCTACCGGCCTTAAATGAGGACCCCCCAAACAGGGCACCCCGTTGTTTACCCTCCTTGGGTTCCCAACGGTCCCGGGCCTCCCGGTAAGATCTCTTCTGCCCGAACGGACGCCTCTTGAAGGCTCTCCTATAGGATGGAACATTCTGATTAGGAAACCCCTTCTTACGATCAGCCGCCTTAGCCAGAATATCATCCAATTCAGTACCAAAGAGGTACTCACCACGGAAAGGGAGGGCACACAACTTGGCTTTGGATTGAGCATCCCCCTTCCAACCTTTAAGCCACAGGGCTCGACGAGCAGAGTTGGTCAATCCCGCAGATCGAGCCGCCAGGCGCAGGGAGTCCGCAGAAACATCCGCGAGATAAGCGGAGGCACCCCGAATCAAAGGCAGAGAAGACAACAACTTATCCCTGGGAACCCCCGATTTAATCTGGTCTTCCAGTTGATCGACCCAGACCAACAGAGACCTGGCCGTACAGGTAGCGGATATAGCCGGCTTGAAGGCACCAGCACAGGACTCCCAAGACCTCTTGAGCAGCATCTCCGCCTTGCGGTCCAGTGGGTCAGTCAACAAGCCTGCATCTTCAACCGGGAGTGAGGAACGCCTTGATGTAGAGGCGACCGCTGCGTCCACCTTAGGAACCTTCGACCAAGCCGTCAAATCCTCGTCATCGAATGGATACCTCCGGTTGGAAGAAGAAGGAAGGGAACCACGTCTATCCTGCTTATCCCATTCACGACGAACTAGATCCTTGAGGGCCCCCACGACGGGAATAGAGCGTCTCCGTTTCTCTGAGAGACCCGTGAACATTATATCTTGTGCTGAGCGAGATTCCTTACAATCGGGAACCCCCATAGTCTGATGAATGGATCTGACCAGAGCGTCCACACTTTCCAGGGGAAAACAGGACTTCCCTTCATCATCAGAGGACGAGGACGAGGATCCCGGAGAAGCTGACCGGGACCTGGATACCCCTGGAGACCCAGCCGGACTACCCGTCGGTGAAGAGATACAAGGGGACACATGTTTCCTAGATCTGGAGGAAGGAGCCCGATGGTCCGCCACCTCCCGTAGGGAAAGCAGCTCCTCATGGATCATGGATCGGATATCAGCAGTTTTAATTGAGGATTCGTCCTGCAATGTCTGTGCTATACAAGCCTGACATAACCTCTTAACATAGGATTCAGGAAGGGGCTGCAAACAAAGAGCACACTCCTTATGTTTCAATTTCTTGGCTTTCTTAGCCTAATAAGAGACAGAAACACACAAGAAACAGGAAAAAAATGGCCCCATCAGCATAACAGGAGAGAACACACTCACCCAGCAAGCTGTGAAACTACTGACCGATTCAGGAGGTGTAGGGCCAGCATGAGAAGACTGTGTCCCAGGCTTACTGCGGTCACTTCTCTCCGCAGAACCTGCATCCTTGCCACGGCTACTGGTGCTGCGTGCCTTGCTGGCTGGCTGCATGTCCCCATCCGGTGGATGCAGCCCTCCTGCCCCAGGAGAAGACATCATGGACGGCCCCACTGAGAACAGGACCGCCCTGAAATAACTTCTATCACAAGACCCAGCGATGGGGCCACCTCCCCGGCCACCCGGAAGTACTCAGACTTACATCCGGGTCAGGAGCGATTTCCTTCAGTGCGCAGGCGCCGGCGCAACCCGGAAGCCGGCGCAGAAGGCCCCAGACCGCCGACCGCCGCGGCTGCAGCGATACACCCGTACCCCACAGAGGCCCGAGCTCCGGCGCCGCAACGCCTCGCCCCCCCGCCGGAAGCACAGGCCCGCCCGCTGTGGACGTAGCCCGCACCCCCTGCGAAATGGCGGCGAAACGCCACCGCCCCAGAGCCCCAGCCCCCAGGAGGCACAGGGCCCGCCACATCCAGCAGCCGGCCCCACAGCCAGAAATCTTACCCATACAAGGCTGCCTGGTCCTAGATAAGTGCAGACTGCTCCAACTGCACCACGCTCCCATGAGTCAGGGAGACGTCGCACGCTGACCTCATGACATCCATCCTCAGATGAGGGGAGAGCCTGAAGCAGGACTTCCCGACGCTGCATCTGGCGTTCCAGGCCCTGCCGTTCCCACAGACACCGACACAGAGGCTGATGAACCCAGGTAAGCCATTACTGTAGGTTCCCATCAGGACAGGAAACCAAAACTGAGGGAGCGAGGGGGACCGCCCCTTTTTATCTGTAGGTTTCCTGTCCTGGTGGGCGGATCCCCTCTCTCATGTGGGTGCTGTCGTGGCGAGAAGAAAAAAGAGAATTTTGTTTACTTACCGTAAATTCTTTTTCTTCTAGCTCCTAATTGGGAGATCCAGCACCCACCCTGTTGCCCTTTGGGCTGTATTTCTGTTTAAGTGGCTGGTGTTATACATCTCGCTTTTATGGCCTTGTGTTCTGATACTTCATAACCGGACTTCCCGGTTTTAGTGTGGGTTTTATCCTCCTTCCTGCTTGTGCACCGAACTGATGGGATTTCTCCTAGAGGGGGTGTATAGGCAGTAGGGGAGGGGCTACACTTTAAGTGTAGTGCTTTGTGTGTCCTCTGGAGGCGGAAGCTATGCACCCAATGTCTGGGTCTCCCAATTAGGAGCTTGAAGAAAAAGAATTTACGGTAAGTAAACAAAATTCTCTTTTCCTCTTGCCACTCTTTTATAAAGACCAGATTTGAAGAGTGTGTGGTTAATAGTTGCTCTGTGGACAGATTCTCCCACCTGTTTTGTGAATCTCTGCAGCTCCTCCGGAGTGACCATTAGCCTCTTGGTTGCTTCTTTAATTAGTGTTTTCCTTGTTTGGGATGTCTGTTTGTTTAGGTGGACAGCATTTTCCTGGTAGGTTTGCACTTGTACCACACTCCTTCCATTTTTGGATGATAGATTGAACAGTGATCTGAGATGTGTAGAGCTGTGCTCTTTTAATCTCCACAACTTCATCAATAACCTGTCTGGTGTGTACCTTTGTTTTCATGATGACAGAACAGCTTTAGTTTTATACCAAGAATAAATTTCACACCAATTTGCTATTTGGGGAACGTCTGAAGGCAAATTGGCACTCGGGATTTTACTTAGGGGTATCCGACTACAGAGGGCTGAATACAAATGCACATCACAATTGTCAGATTTAGATTTTAAAAATATAAGATAATTTATAATTTCTAGTGATGGGCGAACCCAAACTGTAAAGATGGTGGTTAATACTGAACATCTACTGAGAAGTCTGTATTACTGTTTGGGTTCAAACAGGAATGGTGTCAATGGTCTGCGCTGCTGCTTCAGAAAATACACTTGAAAGACATTGCTTTCTTCATCTCCTCCTTTATTCCTCCACACAAACCAACGTGTTTCGGTGCAACCCTCGCACCTTCCTCAGGGTATATCAGACTTCTCAGTAGGTGTTCAGTATTAACCGCCAACTTTACAGTTGGGGTTCGCCCATCACTATAAATGATAAATTATGGTGGAGGTTCTGCAGCAGCTATGATCTAAGCGCTCAAGCTGGTTGTGGGTTTCCCAACCTGAACAGGTGAGTGAGCCTCATTACAACCACCATCAATTTTGTGTCACTTGTGATAAGGCACAATCTGTGCCTCTGTGTCTCCTTCATTTATTATAGACTGTTTCGATTTGGCTGGGAGGGCTGTAAATATAAGCGAAATGGTGATTAAAACCGCAGTATTACACTTACCAAGAACTACACATACGTACTTTCAGGCCACTAATCAACTTCCTGATTATTCACTGCACTCTTACCTCCAGCAGCCAATTACAGACGCCCACTCTCTGTGACTGCGTCTGTTATTTGCTGTTGCGCTTGATCTCTAACGCTCTGCTGCAGCCGCCGGACCTGATACAGGCTCCTCAAATCCCCTCCCATGTATGAAGTTCAGGCTAGCCTGTGCTTACTCAACCGTCCTACAAAATGCTGTGCAGAAATAATTATTATATCAGATTTGGATTTAACTAGGCTATATGCAGTGTGTTCAGATGCAGAAAATGCCTTAGGTTAAATAAAATGTTTTTAGTCTAGTAGAAAGGGTTAAGTGAGGTTTGTAATGTCCAAGAGACATTTCATTGTTTTGTATGTCTGTTATCTGTATGACTTTGCTTGTACTCCTGTGTTTTCAGCTCTGGGAGGGGCTGGGCGCGAGGCTGCGTTCCTTTTTACATGCTTACAGCAGTTTTCCGTAATATTGAGGTTCTTTCCTTAGATGAATAACTAAAGTTTTTCTGGAGCCTAGAGGGAGGGGAGGAGGTGAGCTGCTTCGTAGGCATTAGCTTGTAGCTCAAGGTCAATATATTGTAGTGAGGAATAAACTACCCCCACGTCTCCCTAAGATTTTTCTTAAAGCAGTTCCTAGTTTCAGAATGGTTGAAGTAAATTAGGGTGAGGTGTATATAATCTTACGGAGATCATTCTGTTTATTGATGTCACACCGACTGCCACTACACTCTATTCACGGTCTGTCTATCAATATATTTTACTATTCTTCCTGTCATGGAAAGTTCTTGAAGTTATAAAGAGTAAATGAAAAGTTAGATATTAAGCTACGGGGTCTCAGATAATGGCTGGAGTTGTTAGTTGTATATAGCTATGAGTGTGAAATAGTTAATCAAATTTGTGAGCTCTATTTGGGAGAGAAGGATTTTTTTCTGTGTGAGTTTCAGAATTCCTTATCTAAAATAGCTGTGTGCGCGTATGACCTTGTGAAAGCCTGCTTCTGTAGGAAGGAGGGGAGGGAGAGAGCCAGAGAAGGGTGGAATTTTCAAGTGCCTGCCATGAACACTGGTGTCTTACCCGTCTTTTCAGGGATTCTGAAAGGCAAAGACGGATTTTCCATATTTATGGTAGTTGGATGCTAATAATAATGCCCAATATTGAATACAATAATAGTAATCAGATTTTTATTGATTTATATGAGTGAATGTTGCCAATAGCCACCTGCAGCACAGGGATAATTTAGTTAGAGATGTAGTTATGGCAGGGGAAACTTTCCCTCATTTATGGTTGTTGTGTGTTTTAAAAAAAAAAAAAAAAAAAAAAAAAAAATTAAGCTATCTAGAGGGAAGATTAATATACTGAGTATCCAAGGGGAAATAATATATATATATTGACGCAGTGGGGAGGTGGTACTAGACAGGAAAATCTAACTACAATGTGATGAAGGTATTGTTAAGTTAATGGATCCAGAATGTATAAGGTATGTCGATAAGCAGGAATATAGATTGTATTTTAAAGGGACACTCAATTGAGTCAATGTGAGATGTTAGAGATGGAAATTAGCAAGTTTGATGAGAAAAGCAACAGAAAGTATAGTTTAGAAAGTAACACAAAGTCGAAAGAAAAAAAAAAAAAAAAAGGGGGGGGTGGAAAGACAAGAAAAAAGAAAGTAGTTAGGTCCTTTATCAGGATTGTGGACATCTTGTAGGCATATCAGGGCCAAAGAGTTTGAAAATATGGAAGGGAGTGAACACTCCCCCACACCTCCTTAAATTCCTTCTATCAGAGCAGTCTTTGTTTTTTGCTGTGTGAAAATATTTCTTGTAGTCCGTTATCTTTCTCCATATGGGAGGGGTAAGGAGCTTTCTGGAGAAAATGCTGGTAGCAGGAATTTTAAATTAAAGGTGATGTTACATATGTCTGCTCTGATATATAGCGCCCATATATATATATATATATATAAAAATATAATAAAATAACTAGTAGAAAGTTGCAATTATATTGTTGAATAAGAATTTTCTGATCTCTGAAATTAATACAAATTTCTTTAAGTTTTTTATTGCAGATATGTTTATAGACCAAAGAGATTTTATGCTGGATAATGGTAGGATCCTCACATGAGGTAATCAGAATGTTTGGTTCTGACTTGCACTTTCTGAGCGAATGGAGCGATTTCCGGTTGAAGAATTCCTTAACAATACGGTAAGCCTACTAAATGCAGTATTGGTATATTACGGTGAGGTAAACACCATGTTGCCAGTCTAGGATGGTATAATCATACTGACAATCACCACAGGTGTCCTGTCCTCTCGGAGGTAGAAGGCAAGCTACAACAAAAGGTAGGAAAGGTAGTGGCGGGTGGTTGCCCCATCCCAGCCGGGTTGCGTCTGGCGGCCTGAGCCCTCTCTATAGTCGACTGCCTTATAGGGACTGACCGAACCACTAACAGTGTTAAACTAGGAGTCGTGAGAGTGGACAGGGCAGGCCATGATGTCTTTATCAGCAAAGGTTAGACTGGTCTCTGCCTGGCCTCACTTAACGCCTCAAAAATAGGTCACGGGTGAGATCAGGTGAGTACCTCCTAGTTCGCTCCTGGTACAGGTAAGCTGCGTATACTATCCTGCATTATCCTTGCGCACAACACAACTCAGAAAGGTACGGGCTTCGGGCGACAATCGCTCCATGGGTCTTGGAAATTGCAAGTAGTGAGCGGACAAGGAAACCAAGAAAACTGTATAAAATTGTCCCAATATGTGTAAATCTCTTTCTATAAACAATTGTGCTTATTTGCAGATACTTCAAAGGTTTTATATCCTTTATATATTTTCCTTAATGATGATGATGATATAAAATATCATCAAGGGAAAAATACATGGATTCACGCTTCACACTGCAAAAGAGACAAAACCAGCTACTGGTGATGTTACTGTTATTTTTAATTTTGGGGGTGGGGGTTATATTTACTCCTGTTCTTTTAGCCCCAGTAAACACTTCAACAAGAGCCCCAATTATAAGTAAAAATGCAGACGACACTATTTTTTGGGTAAATTTGACATCCCCTGTAAATATCTGGCATTTTGATTTCTGTGATATTGCCAGGTGTCCTGAGAAAAGGAAGGTGGCGGATGGAGTTATACAGTTTTACCTATGTGTTACCAGGACTAACAATAAGAACTGTTGTTATTGGTCAGATGCTGCCTGGAACACGGGAGAAGATTGGGGGTATAAACCAAATGAAGCCATGACTCCCAAAGATAGAATAGGTCGTAGCCTTCGCCAAAGAATGAGTTTGTCAATCTCCTTCAAACCAGTCCGGGGTTGCACATGGGGCAAAAACTGTCACCCTCTTTACCTTGTTTTAGAGAGCGCTCAGCTCGCGGATTTACAGACCTTTGTGCTGGGGAGACACTATAAAAAGGTTTTTGATAGTGGATATTATGCAAGCCTGGGGCTCATACATCTTCGTAATATTAGTTCCAGACCAACCAACACCCCTATCATTGATAAACAGACACCTGGGTCAGGAGACCAGTTACAAGCTATACTTGATGAGGTAGTCCCTGTCCCAGACCTTAATTGGAAAGAGGTCTTCTCTGTAGAAACCCAGTTTACCCCCAGGAAAAATTTATGGTTAGAATGGGTGAGATATAATGTAAGGGCCCAAAATATCTCTGTGGGATGTATTGCCTGCGCTGCTGCAAATACTCATCTGTACACTCATGCTTTGGTCTTTCTAAATGAAAATGTAACCATTTGTGTTCTGAATTTTTTGAAAGGTAAAACTTCTACTGATTGTCCAGAATATGCCCCATTAATCTACAGAGAACCCAGAGTGAGACCTCCGGGGGAAGTGGTTATTCTAAAGGACAATTATACATGCTATACCTCCAACAACAACAACAACAAAATGTTAGTGGGAACCTTTAAATTAGGATTCTGTAATGAAAACAGCTCCGTAAGTACAGAATTACTTAACCAACATGTACGATATATGTATGATATTTACTGGTTGTGTGGAGATGGTAAGCTCCGATCCAGGTTGCCCAATGCCTGGACCGGTCAGTGCACCCTGGTTAAACTAGCTATGCAGTTCAAAATCTTACCATGGGACCCAGAGCCTTCCAGTGAGACCATCAAGAGAAGGAGAAGCATTGATCAACTCCACATGGGCTATGAGGAAGACCCTCAGGTATACATTGATGCTATTGGTGTGCCAAGGGGGGTGCCTGACCAGTTTAAGGCCCAAAATCAGGTATATGCTGGATTCACTTCCTTAATTCCACAGGTACAGATCAATAAGAACGTTGATTGGATTAACTACATATATTACAGTGAGCAAAGGTTTGTCAACTATAGCCGAGATGCTTTCCAGGGTATAGTTGAGGAACTAGGTCCCAATACTAGAATGACGCTACAAAACAGATTGGCCCTTGATATGCTCCTAGCTGAAAAGGGCGGGGTCTGTGGAATGGTGGGGAAGGAGGAATGCTGTACATATATCCCGCAAAATTCAGGGGAAAACGGGAAAACCATGATAGCCCTTAAGAAAATTACTAAGTTGGCAGCAGAATTAAAAGATAATGCTGGGGTAGATACATCCTTCTTTTCTAGCTGGTTGGGTGGGCTCAAAGGGTTCCTTCAACAGGTTTGCCTGATATTAATTGCCATAATCCTAGTTGGGTTAATATTCCTTTGTTGCGTTATTCCTTTATATAAAAAGGTCATCACCAAGACAGATATCACCGGTACTTATCTCTATCAGGAGGTTGACCCGTTAGCCAATGGGAGTGTCACTTTGGAAGATATGCCCAAGGGTGTGTCCCTCAAACAGCCAAAGAATTCCCCCTACTTAAGAATAAAGTTAAGGGAACTGGTTTAGGGACAACGGGAGGGCTCCATGTGAAGATAGATTAGAGTAGTGTCCTGGGTGCCTGGGGCCCTTCATAAGGGAGGAGTTACTGAGGCGTCCAGATGAACAAGCCCACAATCCTTCTCGTTTCCCATCACATGGACAACCTCAAAGGTTCCCCTAGGGACAGACTAGGGATAGACTTCCAGAAAAAACAGTTGTTAGGGGGGAATTGTGAAGGATGGATTATATCATATCTATTAATCTTAGTTTTTATACTCATATAGCATTAAATGAAACAATAAGTTTTTTCTGTATTCAGGTACGTATCCAACATCTACTCTCTTTCTCTTCTTTTTCTCTTCTCTCTTTGTCTCTCTTCCCCCTCCATCTACTTCTTTCTCTCTTTCTTCCCCACTATGAATCTGTGAACAAGGAGCTGTTTTATAAACAAAGTGTCTCTTTAGATGTGTATGCTGGAAAGAAGATATGGCTGTGCAAGAGTTGCCTTGAAAATGGACAAGCTGATTGGTCCTCGCTGTGTCTGCACCAGGCCGTGCTATGGGAAAACCAAGATAACTTGTATCCCAGCAGCCAAGGGATGATACCATGACGTGATGAAGAACGGACTCTCAGAATACAAAGAACTATTATTATTAAAAACATAGACATTAGCTTAATCCCACCTAACTCCCACCCTGCCATGGACATTTACATGCTTATCTTTTAGACTATAAAATGCCCTGTACCCGGATATTGGGGGCAGTAGTTGTTGCCGTGTACGTTGTCATTATTAAACCTGGACACGTTATAAGCTTGAACCGGACTCTCTCAGTCTGATTTACTCTTATCTGGTACAGTGTGTTCATAGTCTAATCTGGGATGACTGGCAAGGGAGTGGAACAGTAAAATTTTCCCCGACAGTGTGTGTGAAAATAAATTGCATAGGGCTTCGCCATATTTTGGATTTTCAGAACAGATAACGCAGACAGCTACGAGCTGCCTGGCTTGACTCATTGTGGCGGCTACTTCAGAAGAAAAGCCGCAAGATGTTAGCAACCAGTCTTCAAGGGCCACAAAGTCAGGCTGAGGGCCGCTGAATTGTGGTGGAAGAACGGACCTTGCGACAAGAGGTCTGGCCGGGTCGGGAGTTTCCACTGATCCCCCGCCATGAGCTGTAATAGGTCCGAATACCAGGCCCTCCTGGGCCAGGCTGGGGCGATGAGCAGGGCTTGTCGACATTCTGCTCTGATCTTCCGTAGAACTCTGGGTAACAGAGGCAAGGCGGCGGTCCCGGGAGCGAGACATGAAGACCGGAACCTTGTGGTTCAACCGAGAGGTCATCAAGTCCACGTCCGGAGTTCCCCATCTGTCGCAGATGTACTGAAAGACATCTGGGTGGAGTGACCATTCGCCCGCGTCCATACCTTGACGACTTAAATAGTCGGCCTCCCCATTGTCCACCCCGGGGATGTGGACTGCCGAGATGGACGAGTCGTTGTCCTCGACCCAATGCAGGATGCGCTGGACTTCCGACAAGGCTTGAGAACTTCGAGTGCCTCCCTGGTGGTTGATGTAAGCGCGTTGTCGGATTGTATCCGAATCTGATTCCCCGCCAGGAATCTCTAAAAGGCCAGCAGAGCCAAGTAAATGGCCCCAATCTCCAGGACATTGATCTGAAGGGTGGATTCCTGCTCCGCCCAGGTGCCCTGAGCCCTGTGATGGAGGAACATGGCACCCCAACCCGAGAGGCTGGCGTCTGTGGTCACAACCAACCAAGCGGGGGGCAGAAAGCATCTGCATCGTGACAGAGACATGGGAAGCAGTCCCCAAAGGAGGGATTCCTTCGTTGACGGCGACAGCGAGATGTGCCTGTCGAGAGATGAAGGAGACTTGTCTCAACCACGGAGGATCTGCAATTGCCGTGGACGCAGGAAATTGCGCAAAAAGCACTGCTTCTATGGCAGCCACCATCTTTCTCAGAATGTGCATCAGACGTCTGATGGAGACTGAACCCGATTGACGAAGGAATTGGACTTCTTCTTGAATCGACATCTGCTTGCTTAAAGGCAGCCTGACCAGAGCCGGAGCGGTGTGAAAGTCCATACCCAGATACGTTAGCGTCTGCGCAGGAGGGAGAAAGGACTTCGTCACGTTGATCAGCCACCCGAAACGCTGCAGAGTGTCGGGAGTTATCGAAAGACTCAGATGACACTGTGATGAATAAGCAGTATGGGTAAGGAATATTGCCATATTCCCCAGATTCCATTTCCTCCCAGAAAGCAATTTGATAAGACACATCTCACTCATAAAAAGATAAGCCCCCTCCCTTGGAAGCCAACAGGCCACACAAAAGGACTCTTCCTCAACTTTGATATGGTAATCACCTAGGGAGCTTCCTAGGAAATGGAGATTAGGTGACACTTTGTACCCAGCCATTATCCAAAGGATGGCTCCCCACTGGGATTTGCCAAAAGGTGACACATCCAAATTCGCTGTAAGGCCAGGGGAGAGGAAATTCTTTTTTCCATGCAGACAGGACGGAGTCGTGAATATAAAATTAATATTTCATGAGCTGTGCTGTCTATGAACATGGCAAGCGTAGATCCATGATCGCGACGTCTAGATGGTGACAAGGCTTGTATTCATATGAATGTAGGATGACTGTAAGCCATCTAAACATGATATTGGCTAGTAGGGTGTTCTCAGAGTAGCCATGTTTCATATCCAGACGAAGATAAAATCATAACTAAAAATATGAAAGCATTGTCTTCCGTCTGTGATGCTCACAGACAAGCCTAGGGCAGATTATGGAATTTGGTTGTCTATATCTCCCCTCAGAGGGGTGGGGATTGTGAGACAGCCCAGAGGTGCGAGATGGGTGGAGACAGGGGTCAGCCCATAATGTATAAAAATCATCTGCCCCATCTCCATATTGTATTTCTTCTGAAGAGGCATTATTCAACCAAAGCCAGAGATTACCCAAGGAACAGATTGGCATCACGCCGCCCTTGTGGTGCCATCAGCACTAAGGTAACTGCTCACATGTGTGTGTAATTCTGTGTATTCCATTTACCTTTTTATTGGCATACCTGACTACTATTTATAACATCTTAATAATAACTGTAAATATTAATATCTAGTGTACCATTAGCGTGATTAAATATATAAATTTAATCTTGAGTTGCTCTTTTTATCTTGATCACGATTCCCACGTCCGTGTGCTCATTTAACGCTACCTGGGTTGGTTTCTGACCCAATATAAGCCTGACCACGGACCGGACTTATATTAAACAAGAAGCTGGTGGCAGCATTAGTGCTTGGGGTTATTCAGGGTCTCTATCAGTGACGGGGTGGAGGTTATTATATGTGCTTCTGGCTGCGGGCTAGAAGGAATATACCGCACTCACTGAGAGGTGCCTTAATAAACCAGCACAGGCAGGGCAGCTGTGGCCCTTCTTTATCCTCAGGCAGTTCTCTGACTGACCTGGGTTTAACTGGAGGCGCTGTGGAGCTGTCAGGTTCGGTGGCCGATTTCACCACAAGTGGTGGCAGCGGTGGGATCAAGATAATAGTGTGTGGGACCCAACTCCCTAACACTAAGGACTGCTGGCAGTAGCTTTTGCTGTCAGGGTCCTAAGATCAACTCAACACTAGACAGTCAGAGTGCAAATATAAGGTGTGTGGGTGCATCAGGTTGCAGCTGTGTGTCAGTGACCAGGAGGTGCTAAACTGGCCCAGGGTACCAGGAGCCAAGCGCTGCAGAGGGCACTTGCTGCGGCTGATATGCAAGAGGTGGTGGAGGACACTGCTGTTCTAGGCAAAGAGGAGCCCATGCACAGGTCCTCAAGGAGCCAATCCCCAGTGGTCGACTCTGCAGTGGGGCAAATACCCCCTGTCCTCAGCCCCGCAGTGGGCAGATCACCACCTGCTGGTCCCTCCAGCCAGATGGATTCGCATGCCCTTTTTGAGCTGCCCTGGCTCAACTTGAAGCTGGAGACCAGAGTGCCTACGAGACCCTCATGGAAGCTGCAGAGCGACTTGCAGAGCGTGAAGCTGCAGAGCGCCAGCACCAGCTCAACGTGGCTCAGATCAGGATTTCGCAGTCTGTCCCAGCCAACCAGGAGCCCAAGCCACCAAAGGTCTGAGTTGAGAACTTTCCTCTCCTGGAGGCAGGCGGAGACCTGGATAGCTTTCTGCTGGCCTTTGAGCAGACCTGCAGGCAATACAACCTGGACTCAGACCAGTGGGCCCAGTACCTGACCCCCCGTCTGAGGGGTGACGCCCTGAAAGCCTTGGGGGACTTCCCTGCCAGGGAGTTGCAGGATTATGCGAGCATCAAGCGGGCTCTGATCCGGCAGTTCAACCTCACCCCAGAGTCCTACCGGAAGAAGTTCCGGAGTCTGCAGAGGGGTCCGAAGGATACCTGGACCGACCACATGCGGGCCCTCCTGAGAGCAGCTGACCACTGGATCAAAGGTTTGTAGCGCAGCACAGTCCTGGCGATCCAGGAGTTGTTCATGAAGGAGCAATTCCTGTGGAACTGTCCCGAGGACCTCCAACAGTACATCCGCGACCGGAAACCGAAGGGGGCCTGTGAGACAGTGGTCCTGGCGGACAAGTACACCGACAACCGAGTACCTGAGACCAGGAGGACCAGCAGCAGCACCTGGAGAGGGGGTAAGACCAACCCGGCACCCGTGACCCCGGCCCCCAGAATGCAGGGAGCATTCCCTCTATTACCCCCTGTTCCCCTCTCCAGGTTGGCAGCAGAACCCAGACTGTGTCACCTCTGCAACCAACCAGGACACTTCAAGGCCATGTGTCCTCAGCGCCATAAGACACCGTCCCCGTCCCCAAAAACGGCCACTGTTTTGTGTGCGAGTGGGGGTGGTGGCAAGTCCCTTGACAATTTTCAACCCGTCACCATAGGCTGCTCAGTGGCCATGGGACTGCGGGACAGCAGCGCAGAGATGACTTTGGTGCGACCAGAGATGGTCTCCCCCCAGGACTTGATCCCCGGAAAGTCCCTCGCCGTCTCCGGAATTGGAGGCGTGGAACCCGCATTGCCTGTTGCCAGGATTTATCTGGACTGGGGTGCGGGGAGGGGAGTGAGGGAGGTGGGGGTCTCTGCTAATATTCCGGCGAATGTATTGCTTGGGGCGGCTAGTGTCCAAGTATGTGGCCACTGACCTCCCCAGTTCTGATCCACCAGAATGTGTACTGTCCAATATTGGGAGTGTTGATGGGGATGATGTTATTAATGATGATGTTTGCAGTGACACTCCACACAACACAGCACACACAGGTCTGATATTAACAGTCGGGGGAGGAAGATAAAGGGAATTGTAGAACGGCCTTAGGCCAGGATCAGCCAGCACACCTTTTGTTCACAGAGGGGAGACAGAGGGGGCTGAGAGCTGCAGACACAGATGGCTGTGACACTGCTCTCTGCTGTAAGCAGCAAGGTATTGTAGCCAAGGAGCCAACGATCGAAGTCGGAGTACCCACAGGGAATGTGGTGCTGCCAGGTAAGGCCCAGACGCTGAGCTCTGAGGAGCTGCAGGGGGAGGAACGTGCCGGGGAGAATGGGGCTGTCACAGGAGAAGTGAAGCCACCAGGTGAGATCCCATGGCAGGAATCCCCCACCATCGGGATGTCAGGAGGCCAGGATAGTCCGCCTGAACCGGCAACTTGGTCAGGAGCGGAGGGGAAGCAGGCACTGCCCATGGTTACAGCAGCCATAGCCTCGCGGAGGTTCAGCGGCTTCTCCCCTTCAGACCAAGTGGCTGCCGAGTCAGACAGAGGCCAGAAGACAGGTCCCGGGGAACTGATGGAGGACGTGGCAGTTTCTTCTTCGCTGACCACGTCTCGTCAGGGGTGTCAGGTGGCGTCAGGGGCTTACGACCGCCTGGAAGCTCTCCAAGAGCAGGTGGCACAGCTTTCCTCGGACTCTGACCACAAGCAGGTGGTCCAGAACCAAGAATGGCTGTGCCAGGTAACGGTCCAGCAGGGGTCACCGGAGGTGTGGCCCGGGGACCAACTGGTCGTTGTACCCACTGGCTGCCAGGGGGATGGGGATGGAGATGCGGTCCCCATAACCTGTCAGGGCAGTGGGGGAGGTCTACACGGAGGCCAGGAGACAGGTCCCGTGGAACTGACGGAGGACGTGGCAGTTTCCTCTACTCTGCCCACGTCTCGTCAGGGGTGTCAGGAGTTGACATCAGCCTGAAAGCGCTCCAGGAGCGGGTGGCACAGCCTCCCTTGGACTCGGGCCTCAAGCAGGTGGTCTGGGACCAAGGACAGCTGTGCAAGGTAACGGTCCAGCAGGGGTCACCAGGGGTGTGGCCCAGGGACCAACTTGCAGTTGTGCTCACCGACTGCTACGGAGATGGGGAGGTGATCCCCATACCGTGTTGGGGCAGGTGTTCCTACAGCCAGACAAGGGGATGGGCGGCTCAAGCCCATTACCAAAATGGTACCACCAACCGGTCAGGACTATGGGAAAGTTGTACCCACACCCTGTCCGGGTGCCATAGGGGTACTCCCTGTCTGTCAGAGTGATGGGACCTAAGTGCCCAACACCTGTCAGAGGGGCGGGGACACGTTTCCCGTGACCTGTCAAGATGAGGAGCAGGGGCTGCCCCTAACTTGTTAGGATGATGGGAAAGCTGTATCCCTGGCCTGTCAGGATGATGGGAAAGCTGTATCCCCGGCCTGTCAGCATGACGGGAAAGAGTTGTTACAGGCCAGTAGGGCCGATGGGAAGGTGACATTATCCCCCGGGGAGACCGCTTTCCAAGTCGCTGTCGTCCCTGGACAGAGGAGCGAGAATGCAAGTCACACACTGCTTTCTGGGCCCTCACTCTGTCAAGGGATAACTGAACCCATGTCTGACCCAGAACAGGTCCCAGAGGGTCCCTGTGGGAGTGAGGCCTTTGCACCGCTTCTGGCTATGCCTAGCCAGGGGTTTGAGACTGCACTACCAGCGAGTGGCAGTCCTGAGGTGCCGAGCCGCCTCGCGGAGACGGCCGTCTCCACCACCAAAGAGAGGGTACTGTGGGATCCAGGGAGGAAGGTGGCCTACTCCATGATGGAAAAGGGAGTTTCCGGCAATTGTGTGGGCCCTGCAGCGTCTGCAGCCACACTTGATCTGGAGGAGATTTTGACACTTTGAAGTCTCCCCCACTTGATAAAGGATTTGATTGAGGGCTTGATATTGACTCATTTGGACCATGGTATAAGACTGTGGTGGCATATTGCTGGAATGAATGACATTCATAACATGATCTGAAATCATTGGCATAGCCCCTACAACTAGTAACTTACAGACACCCAGGTTTTGACCCACAAGTGACATAGTTAAAAAGGACATAGGGGCTTGACCCATGTCCAGACAGGTACCCCCAAAGGAGACCGGATGTGTGATATGACTGCACCCTAATTTTAGGTGAATGAATATTAGGGAGAGCCGTCGTGGAACGGGGACACCATATAAGTTAGGTGTATAAAACTCCGTTGCCATGTAGAAACCAGAGCAGGGAAAGGTAGAATATACCATCCCTGTGTGACGTGTGTGTTCATAGACACTGGGTGTGGTTGAGCACCTTTTTTGTTATTTTAACAATTAAATTATTAAAAGTTATATTTTAAATAGTGCACTTTATAATTTTTTATGATTTATGGGAGTCACCATCTATCATATCATTTATAGTCTGACAATTTAGTCCCATATAGTAATTTTGGACATCTTGCATTAATGCCAATTTTGCTCCTTGTAGTTTGAACCATCTTGTAGTAATGCTCCATCATTATCCCCTTTTTGTAGTAATGCCCCATTATCCCTTTAGTACCGTGTTTCCCCGAATATAAGACAGTGTCTTATATTAATTTTACCCCCAAAAGTCCCACCCTGTCTTAAATTCGGGGTATGACTTATATATTAAAAAAAATAAATGACGTAGGGTTGCAGCCCCCATACAGTATCCCACACAGCCTCCCATACCGTAGGGTTGCAGCCCCCATACATTATTCCACTGCAGCCTCCCATGGGGTCCCAGCCCCATACATTATGCCACTGCAGCCCCCAGCACAGTACGGTTAAAACCGCACCTTGCCGCAAGTGTCCCATACAGTACCGTACATTGTATGGGGACCTGCCGCAAGTGTGCCGCAAGTCGGCTGTGCGGCGGAATTGCGGTTTTAATGGGCAAATCAAGGAAACTTCCTTACTTTTTAATGGCGGCCTCGGGCTATGGATTCCTCCGCGGTGCAGGGCGTTGACCAGCTGCTTCTTCATGCAGGAGCTTCTGGCCAATCAGCACTCGAGCTGCTAGCCAATCAGAAGCTTCTGCCAGCAGCGGTGACATCAGGCCGGGGGGACAAAATTAACCCTATGCCCTCGGGGTTACCTGCGGCACCTGAGGGCAGAGGGGATCCCACGGGGGACAGCGGACCCACGGCTGCATCTGAGGGCAGAGGGGAGCCCACGGAGGACAGCGGGGCCAGCGGGGACACAGGTAATATGCAATGGGCAAAAAATGGCACTGTAGAGGTCCCCTGTCTTATATTCCCCGAAAATAAGTAACCCTGTCTTATTTTCGGGGTATGACTTATATTGGCAAATTAAGCGCCAGCCCTGTCCTGACTTATATTCGGGGGTGACTTATTTTCGGGGAAACACGGTAGTAATACCTCATGATTATCAACTTTGTTTAGTAATGAACACAATACAAGAGCAATCCAGCGGGTTTAGAGATCTCCAAAATCAATCCTTTATTATGAATTAAAACAGCTTCACATCAAGGGTAACAAGTGTAGCAAACCAACACAATTTGGCGCTAGGTCTCCATCATGGAACCATGCCCCATCATTATCCCTTTTGTGGAGCCATGATTAAGTTCTGGTGTTGAAATGCGATGGTTTGCTACACTGATTGCCCCTGATGTGAAGCTGTTTTAATTCATAATAAAGGATCGATTTTGAAGATATATAAACCGCTAGATTGCTTTGTTTTGCCTTCTGAATTTACTGGCACAGGATCAGTGCTGAATCCCTTGCAGATTTCTCTCCAATGGAGAGGAGGAATTCACACATTGGTGAGCTATCCTCATTACCTTCCCTATTCTGCATTTGTTTTGCAATGTACCATTATTATCCCCTTCTTGTAGTAATGCACCATCATAATCAACCACCTTGCAGTAATGCACCATCATTTTCCCCTTCTTGTAGTAATGCCCCATTAACACATTCTTGTATTAAGGCCCAATCTTGTTCTTCTTGTACTAAGGTCCCATTCTTCCTTTCTTGTAGTAATGCCCCATCATTATCCACCTCTTGTACTAATGCCCCATCATTATCCCCTTCTTGTAATAATGTCCCTCATTATCCACTTATTGTAGTAATGCAACATCTTGCAGTATTGTCCCCATTATCCCCTTCTTGTAGTAATGCCCCATCATTATCCACTTGTTGCAGCAAGGCCTCATCATTATCCCCATCTTGTAGTAATGCCCCATCATTATCCCCATCTTGTACTAATGCCCCATCATTATTCCCTTCTTGTAGTAATGTCTGTTATCAGTTTCTTGTAGTAATGCCCCATCATTATCCACTTCTTGCAGTAATGCCCCATAGTTAGCCCCTTCTTGTAGTAATGCCCCATTATTATTCCTCTCGCAGTAATGCCCCTTCATTATCCCCCTTCTTCCAATAATTCACCATCATGCTTCCCCTTTCGTAGTAATGCCCCATCTTACAATAATGTCCCCATCATTATCCCCTTCTTGCAATAAAGCCCCATCAGGCAGTAATATAGCCATTATTATCCCTATCTTGTAGTAATTACCCATCTTGCAATCTCACCTTAATTATCACCTTCTTGCAGTAATGCCCTATCTCCGAGTAAGGCCCCATCATTATCCTATTCTTGTAGTAATGCCCCTTGTAGTAATGTCCCATCATAATCCCCTTCTTGTAGTAATGCTCCATCATTAACACCTTCTTGTAGTAACACCTCATCATTATCCCTCTCGCGTAGTAAGGCCCAAGCTTGCTCTCCTCCTTGTGGTAAGGTCCCATTATCACCTTTTTGTAGTATTGCCCCATCAATATCCTTCTTTTAGTAATGCTCCATCATTATCCCATTCTTGTAGTAATGCCCCATTATCCCCTCCTTGCTGTAATGCCCCATCATTATACCCTTCTTGCAATTCTCCATCATGCTCCCCCTCTTGTAGCAATGCCCCATCTTGCAGTAATGTTCCCATCATTAGCCCGTCCTTGCAATAATTACCCATCTTCTAGCAAGGCCCCATCAGTATCACATTCTTGTAATAATGTCCTGTCAGTATCCCCCTCTTGTTGTAATAATCCATTATTGTCTTGTAGTAATGCCCCATCTTGCAGTAAAGCCCCATCATTATCCCCCTCTTGTAGTA
Source organism: Allobates femoralis (assembly GCA_033576535.1). Lineage (NCBI taxonomy): Eukaryota > Metazoa > Chordata > Amphibia > Anura > Aromobatidae > Allobates > Allobates femoralis. The sequence goes on from JARQOC010000003.1 coordinate 293,593,431, forward strand.
ATGCCCCATCACTATCCCCTTGTAGTAATGTCCCATCACTATTCCCTTTTTGCAGTAATGCCCCATCTTGCTTCCCTATTGTGCCATTTTTCCAAACACACACACTTGTTCTCACCTTACCTCCATTCCCTCTGCGTTTCTGCAGGTGACCTGCAGGGACATCAGACGGCTTGGCACTCACGGCCCAGATAAATTTATGTTCGCCAGCGGTGCCATGATCAAGCTCTTCACAGCAACACCAATAGCAGACGTTACCCAATCAGAGGCCAGCAGCAGAAATCAGCTGCTGGCCTCTGATCGGCCCATGGTTGCCATAGGTATAGATGAGCAGAGTGTGATGGGATGTGGTCACCAATAAGTCTGTTGTACCTGTGGGTATAAAGCAGGCTGAGAAGCCTCATGCTGCCTGTGTGTTTGAAACACCTGATCTAAACACGAGCCACTTTGTCTAGTTATGTTTACACCTTGTACAAAATTTGACATGAATATATCTTCAAACCTCTTGTGTTTAATGGACTTTTATTAAAAGCTCTGAGTTAAAAAGTATAAAAACTACATGTAGAAATGGTTTATGTTGCTTAAAACATAATAAATGTGGAAATCAGGATCAGGCAGTGTTGGAGACTTTACCTGCTTGCAATTACTGAGATGAACACAATTATAAATTTCCAGTGGTTTTATTATAAAAATGGCACAGCATTATGGTATAAGACTACACAAAGATACATTGGAGCAGAGAACATTAGCTGAATCGCCGCTATCAAATGGCTTAAGAAACCACTGCAGTAACAAATTAAATTACAAGTAATCAAATACAAAATAACATAAGCTAACATAGTCATACTAGCTAGCACACAATGTTATGCACTCCCTGTTAAGAGTCTGTAATTCAGACATGTAAGGTGTAGCTTGAATCAAAAAGTGAATGAAATACATATTTTAAACAAATATTTAAAAATATTGCTTTCATCATTGCCAAATTGGATGGAGTGGGAAACAAGCCAGTCATTTACAACATGTTCATACAGAAATTCTAACCTTCAAAAAATTGCATACTTGATAGCAGCATTGTTTTTTATTTTCACAGAATAAACTGCAGCTACATTTACAGGAGAGTAGGGAGGATTTAAAAAATAAAAAAAAATAAAATAAACACCCACAGATGGCAGTTCTTCAAACTTGGCCTCATGAACAGCGCTCAATATCATGCACATTTTACTGCCAATTGAGCAGCCCTTGGATCAAAATGTTTCAGAAAGCAATTTACTCTCACTTCTTTATGGTTACAGTTTAAAATATTATAGGCTTTCTATTTTATATCAAACGTGCACCATATTGGCCATTTCAACATGTCTCCAGTTATTACAGTACGTGCACAAAAGAATCAAACAGAAAAACAGCTTGTCATTTTACTTTTTTTTTTCGTTTTAAATAAACTGCATGAACAGAAATATTTTTTGTAAACACATGAAGGACAAGTAGAATCTAAAGCAAACATCCATGTGCATATAATCAATGCTGGCCAATGATTTATCTTCTATATCTCCCACGATCTCCTCTGTCTCGGTCACGTAATCTTTCCCTGTCCCGATCCCTGTCCCGGTCACGACCTCTATCACGTCGGTTGTCTCTTGGTCGCTCTCTTTCACGTTCTCGCTCCCTCTCTCTAGGGCGGCTTCTTCTGCTACTGACAACAGCTTGTGTACGTCTTAGAAAGTCATCCACTCTCATATCGTAATCATGCTGCAAGTGGGAAAATAAACATTTTGGAGAAATACACGTTAGACTTACACTTGATCCCCCTTCAGATTTATTTAGTTTGGTTTTTACACCAACAGATACAGTATTTTTCGCTTTATAAGACGCACCTGATTATAAGACGTACCCCCCAAATTTGGCAAAGGAAGAGAAAAATTTTTTAATGCTAAATGGGGTCTGTCTTATAATGCCAGTGTCAGTCTTACAAATCATATAGGGTATATGTCCCTCATAGCACCCTCATCCTGGTACATTGTCCCTCATCCTGGGATATAGCCCCTGATCCTAGAATTAGCCCCCTTAATCTGGGTATGGCCCCCTTGTGCAGGTAGACGTCCCCCATTAATGGATCATGGCCCCGTGCTGGATATGGCACCTCCATGCTGCTG
>JARQOC010000003.1:293595677-293606591 GCA_033576535.1 Allobates femoralis
TGCCAGCTGAAAAATGACCAGTATCAAGGCTGAGCTCATGAACATTGCATGAGACCCCACCAGGGGCCCTGTGTGCACCATACTTGCGAATGGGAACCTGAGGCGAAATCTGATTATAGTTCATACCTAGAGTGGAAAGGTAGGAATCTGTCGGAGAGAGAAAGTTAAAACAGTGACCAACAAGCAGACCGATGAGCCTGACCTCATTCCAGCCAACTGAATACAACCACCTAAAATATGATAGGTGAGAAACTAGGACCCAGGTCCGGTTCACGGGAGTCAATAGCCAGGGCTGTCCTGTTGGGTGCCGGGCAGGGGGTTCTGAAAAATGAGAGAGGCGCAAGTAGGAAAATCTGACTCATCCACGGTAGAGAAGACCTGTATCCAGATTAGCTAGAAGACGCTTGAGTACCTTATGTATGGGTGTCAGAAACGTTGGCGACGCTGCCGTCATACTTCTGATGCGATCTTGAAGAGGGAAAACCTATGCAGAGACATGTTGCGTTTATGGTGCGGACGAGAATGTATGATTTGTACGCAAGCATCCGCATGCGTACAAAACACACATTGAAGACTATCAGCACGCACGCCCATCTGCAACCGAGCGCATCACCGTGCGTCCCCATGTTAGACATAGGGATGGGGCAGTGCTTGTGCTCTAGCATGCGTTCGCCGTCCGCAAGAAGCTGCGAAGGCGAACGCAAGTCTGAAGCCACCCTTAGAAGCTGCAGTACCCGAGGTATAAAGTGCAGGCCTACGGGTTCTGGGTGTGTGCACCCAGGTAGCTGCGATGCTGGCAGCCACGTGTACTAGACAATGGTGTGGATCATTTCGATGAAACAGGATGTGCACACTGAATAGGTGCTGGCGGAGATCCCGTAAGCCGCCGTAAACAATCAGGTAAAGAGAAGATGGTTGCTGGGTTTCTGCTCGCCGAGAGGATGACAGGTACCATGATCCATTCTAGCAGACTGATGTGTGTACCGGATAGTGGCGTCAGATCCTGTAGCCTGCTGAAAACAGACAGGTACAGGATGCAAGGCCGCCGTTGTCTGCGCTCACTGTTCGAATAGGAAAAAAACATGATTCCATAGGATAGGAAACTGGGTGCACTGGATATTGGCACAGATTCTGTAACCTGCTGGGGCAGACAGCACAGGACGTGTGTCTGCTAGATATCTGCTCGCATTAAGGGCTGATGAAACCAATTCAGTCCCGCTGGCACTTGTGCACACTGGGTAGTAGCACAGATCCTGTACCCTGCCATATAGCGGATAGGTACAGTATGCATGGTCACTGGACTTTTGTTCACTGTTAGGGTGGCAATTTCTATAATGATTTTCAACCCTGCAAACCATTGTGTGCTCGTGAGAATTGAGGATCCCATCATCCTGCAGGTCTTTGTGTGCACTGGATAGCGGTACGGATTGTGTAACTTGCTGTAAACAGACAGGTAAAGAATGCCCGGCTGCTGCATTTTGCTCACTGTGAGAGTGGTAGATCAAGATTCAATCTTGAAGGCCGTTGGGTGCACTGAATCGCGGTGGCATTCTGTAACCTGCTGTAAACAGACACGTACAGGATGCTCGGCCTCTAGAGTTCTGCACGCTGCTGGGGTGGCGGGCCCTAGATACCTTCACGTAGACGTTATGTTGCTGGAAGCCGCTATGGATATGGGCCATGGTCACTGGTCCGGATTGGAGGGCTCCCGAGCACATATGGGGACAGAGGCCAGGGAGAAGGTGACATGTCTGCGGCCGTATGATTAACAGAGTCCCAAAAGTATAGCAGACATATGCGCCTTATAGAAAAAACAATGCGCCGTAATCGCTGCTGTGCTGGTGCAGTATAGTAGCTGGGCTGTCTGAGCCATTTGACCCAGCACACACGCTGTAGGCAGTGGGCTTTGGAAATAGGACGGGGATCCTGCGGCCTGCATAGCGGCCTGTTTTGGTACCTGTCTAGTTTTGGTGGTCCAGGATGTCCTCCAGTTTGTCCCTGCTTGATATGCAGTGACTGTCCGTTAATAGATCCCTCAGAAGAGGAGCCCGCAGCAACTGCCAGAGACCAGCCTTTCGATGAGGTCATGAGGAAGGGGGCCGTCCAGGCGGTGAGGCGCGCGCATGAAATCTTGCTCTGGACGAGACGCGCCAGATTTAAGGGGCATGGCCGGGATCAGCGTCATCCAGGGGGAGGGAATGGGCGGAGCAAACTAGGCTGAAGCCGGGGACTAAATATGTGGATAGGCCGGGAGCGATAGGGGCCAGAGACACCCTAGAGCTGGGAAAAAACATGGGAGCCCTTGCCACCGACGCAGCGCTTGGTAGCATTCTCACTCCGAATGTGCATCCCGGCCAGTGCCGCCGCAAGTCCTCAGAGCGTGGGTTCCAGGCTTACCCTCCATATCAATGAAAGCATCATAACCTCAATCCAAACTCTCCTAGGAGTGAGGAGAAGCAGAGGTAAAAAGGCGGCCGGTTACAGTAGCATTATTGTTTGGGCTGTCCTCAACATGTGCCTGGGACTGAGGATGGGGAGAGCCGAGTAACCCTTGTTGGTGCTGGCTCCTGCAACCCATGGTCCCTGCGCGATGAGAATGGGGAGGGTCGTGGGTCAGTTGTTGCCAGCTGCGCCTGCAACCCAAGATCCCTGAGGAGGGAGGATGGGGAGGTCCAGGGATCCCAGATGTGGCACCTGTAGCCTTCAACCCAGGAACCCAACAGTGGGACCTGGGGAGGGCTTAGGACTCCTGAGATGGCACCAGGCTCCTCAACACTCTCCATGTGTTCCAGTCTGTTGATGGAGAGCGGTATGTGAGGGCACCGTCACCCATCTAATCTTCATCTGGAGGGAAAAGAAAAAAAATATAAAAACTAAAAATAATAAAAATAGATTTAGGTCTGTAGGCTGCATCTGCCTCCTACGGACACTAAGCTAAAACGGAGCAGGCACACTCCAGCCTGGGGGTGAATACTGCTGAGGAAGAGCCAACTTTTTACTTTTAATTAGCATAGTGTCACCTCCTAGTGGCAGCAAGCTATTACATCCATGGTATCCTTTGTAAAACGTCTAGTTAGAAGCCATGGAGGCAGTCACTGTGGCTGGAGGGTGCTTGATTGACTGTGGCCATTCCATCCCCCATTGCTTCTGTGAGCAGCCTCCTGCTGTGATGTTTATGCTTTCCTCCAATCCTCCGCTGTCACTCTCGCATGCAAATCATTTGTCCTGACTTCAGCTCCAGATTCCTGCCCTGACAAAGCATAAACAGCACAATAGGAGGTGGGACACAGAGGCAGTGGGGGATGGAATGGTCACAGTCAATCGAGCTCCCTCCAGCCACGGTGACTGCCTCCATGGCTTCTGTTTTACAAAGGACTGCCTCCTGTGACCCACCACACCGCACCCTCCAGTAAGCAACACTGACTACAAGATGAACTTTAGAATGATAAAACCGACCCCCCCTTCTCCCTATTTTTACCATTAAAAATATTTATTTACTTCTAAATTTTGGGTTTGTTTTATAATCCGCAAAATATTGTATATCAAAACAGTATAGACACAGATAATATACGTAATAACTTACAACCCGTTTATCCCGGTAACGGATCATGCTGAACTGGATGGTGACCTGAAAACTGCGGATGTGCTTGAGGTGGGGGAGCATGATGTTGATAATAAGGGTGATGTTGAGGTTGCTCCATTGCAGGATATGGAGGCTGAAGAGGAAAGACAAATTTATGACAAATCCTAAATATGATCAGAGAAATACAATATGCCATTCAATTCTTAACTAAAAAAATTCTGCTCAATATTAAGGGACAGAACAACTTTATACTATACTGTAGAAAAATATTAGAATCTGAGTGTCCTCAGTGGTTGATACCTTTCAATGGCTAACTGAAAAGATGGTAAACATATCAAGCTTTCGGACACTGTGGCGCCTTCGTCAGGCAATTAATGACAGATTCTGAACACGCATACATAATTAAGCAAATGTATATAAGTATGTGTGTTCAGAATCTGTCATTATCTGCCCAACGAAGGCGCCAGTGTCATGAAAGCTTGCTATGTTTACCATCAGTTCGCCATTAAAAGGTATCAACCACTGAGGACTCTCAGATTCCAATATTTTATTATCTACTGGCTAACACTGTATAAACATTTTTTTACCTTACTATTACTGTATTAATTTTAATGAATATATTACTATTGAGCAGCTTTAATTTCAACCAATTGATTTGGCCCTTCAGATCATCAGTCTCATGTGGCACCTTAAGAAAATTACCCACCCCGCATTTAATGTGACAAGATTACAATACAAAACAATACAAACCATTCCCTGCCATGGTGGTGGTGGTCCCATATTATGGAACTCTCTTACATAGTCGTTGTACGACTGGGGGAGGAAAAGAAAAAGAAAACAAAAATTTACTTCTACAACACAAATGAAAGTCATATATGTAGTTTATGCTTTTGAACTGATACCACAATATATTAATTTTAAAAAACTATCACCCGTACAGAGTGAGCTCATGTTATTAAATTGCTTTAGTTAAGTCAGCACTGCAGGTTTTTATTTTGTATAGTGTTCAGCCTGTTTCCATGAAGATTGGCCACTAAGAGCCAGCCCAGTAGTGCCTTTTCTGAAAAGGAGTTACCATATTTTTTGGACTATAAGGCTTGTTCTCACACTGTGTATTTTTTGCATTTACGCAGCGCTATTTAAGCGCTGCGTAAATGCCATGAACACAGCTCCGTTCACATGTTCTATCTTTTTGTAAAAAGAATGAACATTGTGAACTCTTTGCGCCATTTTAGGCGTGGTTTTTGCTCACCTAGCCGCCGTTCCCCCAGAGATCTCCTTCACACGGCGCCGTAAGACCTTGCACAGGTCCTTAAACAGCACCCTGTGACCGGGCTGCAGGGTCCTAAAGCCCGCCGCTTACTGCAGGCCTGGCAGGGAGGAGAAGACACTGGCGGTTTTGCAGGGGAGTGTGGCGAGGCAAGTCAAAGCGCACCAAAAAAGTGCAGGCCCGTTCACACACACAACGCAGTGTTCTGTGAGGAAGCGCTCTTGGGCCAGTTTTACATCAAAAGCGCATCCTCACAAATAGGCTGCGTTCAACGCAGCCGTAAGAGCCACTTTTTTTTTGGGGGGGGGGGGGGAGAGGAGAAATGAGTGGGGTTGCAGATGCAGCAGGTGGTCACATGGGCCCACTGATTAGTCTAATTGTACTGTTCGCTGCATTCCCCATGTCCATCACTTCTTAGCACTGAGTCGGTGCTGACAGGTAGGCAGGGGGAGTGTTGCATATTACAATTGCCTAATCAGAGGGCCACCATGATCAGTGGATATTCACGCTTCCCATGCATCATCATTGGCGTGGGAAGCAGTGAATATCCTGGCGATTATACTTGCCTCCTATCGCTCCCAGCACTGTGGCATCATCCTGTCTTTGGCCGAATCTGATCATGTGAGTGGTACACGACAGCAATGCAGCGCACAGCGCTCACATGATCGTGGACAAGACGACAGGAGGACATCGTAGTGCTAGGAGCATTGGGAAGGTGAATGTTATATTTTAATTGTGTGCCAGGATGGAGGATCATATACACCAAAATGAAGGGGGATCATACATACCAGAAGGATGGGGGATCATATACACCTGTAAAAGGCCTAGGATGGGGACATTACCCCCATAACATTGTCAGCAACAGATCCCTTCATAACAGTGCGTCTTGACCACATATTTTGCTTAAATTCCCCCCTCCCCCACAATTTTCCTCCTCTAAATCCGGGGTGTGTTTTATGGTCTGGTGCGGTTTACAATCCAAGAAATACAGTATTGCCCAAGATTCCAGTTTGCACTCACCAGCCAGTTGATTTCTATACAACTGTTGGCTGCTCACCTCCACCCCCTTTCTTCTCTGTAAAGGCCTAGTCTCGCATAACGACGCATCAGCGATCCCGATAACGATGTGCAGAGGATCGCTGGTGCGTCGTTTACACATGCTGGTAAGATGTCAAACAGGCATCTTACCAGCGATGTGAAAAACGACGCACTATCGATCCAAATTATACAGAGGTCGTTTTTCTCTCCATAGCGTAGCATTGAGATCGTTGACTCATTATCTTTGTCAAACACAAGGATGTAGCGCTCCACGCAGAATGACCCAGAGCAGTGTGTAACGATCAACGATCTCACAGCAGGGGCCAGATTGTTGGTGTGTCACACAAAACGACATTGCTGTTGCGTTACGAATTTTGTGACGCAACAGCGATCCCAATAGTGATCTTGTTAGCGATCTCTATGTATGACATGGCCTTAAGGTTCTAAACAAGTATCTCTCGTTATTCTTAATCACCAGTATAGGAAGCTTCCAGAAGAGATTACCAATTATTTTCACTTTTCTGAGCAAAGCGCCTGTTCAAACACCATTATCTCTATATGTAAATACAGGGATAGTATAAAATACAAAACAATGGAAGTAGCAGAAGGAACTTGATCAGAACTGGTACTTCATGAGCAGAGCACATCCATCTTTTCCCCCCCGGCAACCAGGTGGCAAGTAGACTTCAGAGTTGTTAGTTAGGGGTGCATCACACACAGTGATATCGCTAGCGATATTGCTGAAATCAGCACTGCCAGCGATATCACTGTGCTTACCCAGCAATGTGGAGGTGGCCCCTGGTCACGGAGTTCTGCCTGTTTGACAGCTCTCCAGCGACCACACAGCGATGAACCAGCGATCCTGGTCGTTGTCGGGATCGCTGGAACATCGCTGTGTGTAACGGCACCCTTACTCAAGAGACAGCTTGAAAGTACCCCTTTAATAACAAGTCAAAACTTTTTTTATGCTGACAGGGAGTAGCAGAGATGTCATATGGGGTGAAAAACACAAAAGACTTCTACTTACTCCATTTAAGAACACATCCCTGCGAACTCCTGTAAATCTTCTTCAGAAAAAGAGAAGAAACAATAAGACTGGACGTAGAATATTTTCATGACGGCTGAGAATTGAACAAAAAAGGTATTTACCTGTCCACTTCTTGGAAGCGAGGATCCTTGACAAACCCTGATACACAGAAACGTACCATATTGTTAAATTAAGTGGTACCACTATACAAGTCAGGCCAGTAAGATTTCATTATATAATATATCACATTATGTAACCAGAAACCCCTTTACAACTACATACGATAAAATTACTTTTATACACAGTCAACATCTGCTTGCTAAAACAGCAGCTGGAGCTTGCTATAATCGCTTAACTTTTTAAATGTGCTGTCAATCACTGAAAGAAGCAATTAAATTACCTCATTGCTGTGTGCACATGCATCAGAACCTGCAAAATGATAGTGGGGAAACCCATGCATTGTCAAGGAAGAAGGGCCCCGTAACTAATAGCTTGCTAGGATGAGCTTCATAAAACCACAATCTAACTATATACTGCAACACTAGGGTGTTGCAGTACACAGTACAAGCAAACAAACTATTCCAGGTTCAAGTGCCAATAGGATTATAAAAATAAAGCTTAAGCTTACAACTTAAAAGGGGTTGTTCACTACTTGAACAAGACCTTCTCATTCCCCATCTGCACCCCGTCACCCCCTTTAAAAGGTCTATACTGGCCTTTGGTACCAGTGCGTATCCAGCGATGTCTGAACTCGTGTTCCCAGCACCCCATCACATGGTTATGATGTATGAAGAGCCCTGCAACCAAAAATTGCCTGCACCCTTCTCCCAGTCTTTGGACATTCGCTAATTAACAGGAGGTGAATGGCAGCTGCTGGAACTGCGCCAGCACCAGAGGAGAGTATAGGTATTTTTATAGGCGTGCATATGGGGAATGAGAAGAGGTGGTTCAAGTAGTGGAAAACCTTTGAATACCACTACATTTCACATTAAAAGAAATGAACATAAATTTGTGATAGCCACATCCATAAAAGTCCAATCTATCTAGAAATAAAATTAACCAAACATTTAAAAAAAAAAAAAAAAAAAAAAATTGTCAACATGAGAACATTTTTTTTTAATTTCTGAACTACCCATAAAAAAATGCTATAGGAAGAGGAGATCAATCTTCAATAAAAATGTACGATCAATGCGTAAAAAACAAGCTTCAATGGCGGAAAAAAAAGATACAACTGTCAGAACAGTGAAAAAGATTTGCGTGTTTTATTTGGCAATGTTCAGAATTGATTTTGACTAGTAAAAGTTATAATAGACTCTACAGCTACTGATCTACTGCCTAATGAATGTCCCACAAAAAAAAAAAACCATGACAAGAGTATTTTAGTACATTATGTAGTAAAGTTAATATTGCCAAACTACAACTTGTCCCGCAAAAATGAGCCATTATGTGACTATTCTGCTTGACAAAGAAAAAAAAAAAAAAGAACTAAGCACAAAAAAGTTTTTTTTTAAATTTCGAGGGAGTTAAAGCAATTGATAAAATTGTGTTACATAGCACCTATGGAAAAAAGTCATGCTATTACCAATAAGGGTGATTTCACACTTGCATTACGCCCTAATCAGGACGAAAATCCATACATCTGCATGCAAAAATATATGCCACTTTTTTTTTGCCTCATCAGGCAAAAACCCCCCAGAACTGCTGCATTTGTATCAGTTTTGCATGCGTTTTCGTCCAGCCCAGTCCTAGCGTTATCTCATGGAAATGACATATTGACCAGAAATTTGTAGTATGAGAGAGAGAACGAAAGACAGAGAAAGAAAGATACTGTGCCAGAAGCGACAACAGATTGAGGACATGCGCTGTGTTAAATCCATATCCAGCTTAGGCGGCCGTCACACGGAACGATTTCTTGCCCGATATCGTTTAAGCGATCTCCTTTTTGATCGCTTAAGCGATATCGGGCAAGACATCGTTGCATGTAATCAAGCGATTTACGATGGTAAATCGCTTGATCGTGACATCGCTGATCTGAGCTCCGGTTCTCAGATCTAGCGATGAGCGATTTGACCATCTGTCTCATCCCTGCGATTTCCCAGCGCAGAGTCTATGCTGGGAGATGGTAACTATGGTACACGTCGGGTAACTAAGCGACGCGCGGCGCCTAGTTACCCGATGTGTACCATAGTTACCAGCGAGATCGCGGCTCCACATCGCTGGTGAGTCTGTCTGTGTGACATCTCACCAGCGATGTGAGCGATATTGTAAGCGATTGCGCGTGCACGTGATCGCTTACAATATCGCTAGAGATATCTCAGCGTGTGACGGCCGCCTTAGCCGCATCCATCCTAAGCCAGATGTGGCCTTATTTTTTCAATGCGTTTTCATGCATACCGTCGCATCAGGAATTTTGCTGCTACGCAAAAATCACAGGGGGGAAAGGTGTGGGGGGATACTCAAGACAACACACTCACCTGCATCCGTCAAAAACCTGAAGCCACTGCGGCCACATGGTAAGAATAGGGATGCACACCTGATCAGGATGGTTCCGGATTTCGTGAGTAGTATAGTCTGGGCACACCAAGAGAAAAGAAGGAATTGTCCACGTATGTTATTAGTGCAAAAAACGTGTTGTTTTATTGATGTCACTCAGTACATACACCGTATGTACTGAGTGACATCAATAAAACAACACGTTTTTTGCACTAATAACATACGTGGACAATTCCTTCTTTTCTCTTGGTGTGCCCAGACTATACTACTCAGGATCTGCAATTTTTTCTGGTGCACCCACCTCTAATACGTGAGCCCTCCATACTCTTGTTGTTTGGTTCCGGATTTCAACAGATACAGACGGAAGGCAGAAACACTAGTGTGAAACCACCCTAATTATCTCCAAACATATCACAAGAGATGGGAATTGTGGATCAAGAACGGACCTGAATTGCTTAACGTGATATTAGGTACTAAATGTAAAGGCTTTAAGGTGTAAATGTGAAATATTTATAAATATTATTCTTCATCCCTGGTGGATACTTCTCTAAGGCTGCGTTCACACGTTGCGTTTTTTTACGCGCGTATTTCCAGTGCTTATAATGGGGCCTATGGAAAATACGCGCATAAAAAACTGGAAAGAATTGACATGTTCATTTTTTTTACGCGCATATTTTTACGCTACGTAAAAATACGCGACGTGTGAATGGCAAAAGTGAATGTCCATTGACTTTGCTGGGAAATACAGATGCACATTCTTCTGGAGAAAATACGCGTCAAAATACGCACTGTGTGAACGCAGCCTAACTCTTCTGGGTTTGCAAAGATGTGCATTTTGTGATTGCTTTCTTTTGTTTTTTAACCCTGTTCATGTTTTTGTAAAGATGTTGTGTGTTAGGGACAAATAAAATGACCTTAAGCATGTATAAAAGTTTTAATGTTTTCTATATAAACGATCTTTCCCCCTTCCTTCACTGTGTATTCTAATATTTCCTTACCTACAATAAAGACTCGCTTTCCTTTTCATTCCTTTCTACCCTCTTCCTTTCCTTCAAGATGTAGTTACCATAATTCATAACTCGTTGAGCACAATATTGTAAATTGTTACTTTTTTTTTTTAAATGCAGGTGATAACTTCTTTTATAGCTAGAGAAGGCATCAATTGTCATTGGTATAACATATATGACTATAGTATAAACTGTTTTCCTCCCTTTTGTAATATTTCATGAAAACTTAAATGTGTGCAGAAAGCAATTCAATACATCTTAAGGTTAAAAAGCCAAGAACCAAAAGGATCTTAATCAGTATATTATTATATGAAGAAGGATCCAATCTGAACCATCTCTTTCTAACAACTTGGTTGGCCAATCAGGTCTTCATATTAGATTAGAGAGAGTTAATTGTTTTAAGAAAACCATGCTTTGGATGGAGCGATAGTCTTGTGCTCCACTCATTATCTACAGGACTTCTAGACTCTGCCATACATGACTGAACTCCACTCCA
>JARQOC010000003.1:293614663-293642457 GCA_033576535.1 Allobates femoralis
TATAAGATTATCTCAGCACAGGAGATGTGGTATGATCAGACCATGTCCCTGTATTGTCAGACACATCCATTACACAGTACATAGCAGGGACACATATATAAGATTATCTCAGCACGGAGATGTGGTATGATCAGACCATGTCCCTGTATGGTCAGACACATCCATTAACACAGTACATAACAGGGACGAACAAATTTTCTCAGCAAGGGATTTTTTTTTTTTTAAACACCCAATCATGGAACTTATTATTGAAAAAAACCTTTGGATTAAAATGTACTTTATTCGTGGGGCAATCAGTTTAATAAAAGGGAAATTATATATATATAAAACTAGTATAGCTCTGGCATAAGGTGACCAGCAAGGTAAAGAAAAAAACCACTAGTGTACCAATGAGAGTGGGGAGTTTATATAAAAAGAAAACAAAAACTATAGTGGGTCACTAAACTCAAGAAATCATCTAATGCAGGGCATCGAAATTTCATGGACTTTGGTAGTAACAAAAATTTGCTGCTTGCAGTATATGCGCATTAGAATATTTATGGATACTGTTATAGACTAGATGAAGGAAAATTTAAAAATGGCTCCTGGGATGTACATGGTGGGATACCATCTGTAATACACGGACAACACCTCCCTCTAACAATCTGTCAATTCCTAGCAGCAGCATTTAAGTTGTATTAATTAATGGGAGTAGAGGAAGCTCAGTTCAGGTGCCAATCACCCCTCCTTCCCTGATGCAATCTTGGGGTGTCCATGAAGATTGTTCATTTCACCATATACTGAGGTACATATTGTGAAATCAATTGCAGATTCAAGTTATCAATAATTATGCAATGAAGGATTTAGGACTGATATTCTTTAACCCTTACCTCTGCAGATTTTTTTTTAAAGAGGACCTGTCACCAAAGCAGGCATGGTGATCTAATTACAGCATTGGATGCAGCATGTCTGCAGCATGCAGGCAAGGGGTCACCCAGCACTTGAGCAGCCCTGTACTCCGAGATAATACACTTAGAAAACTTACATGCTCCAGCCACTAAGGAGGGGGCTGGGCTGAGCAAGGGCAATTACCCCTGCAGTAATGAATAAATAAAAACGGTTTTATAAAAGTGCAGGGACAAGGGAGAGGAAATGATTGGCAGCGGTGAGCAGATTAAACAGCAAGGGGTGTGAATCTGCCCTTGGCTGCAGCCCCTAGCCACCTCCTTAGTGCATGCTGCAGACATGCTGTATCCAGTGCTGTAATTAGATTACCATGCCTGGTTTGGTGATCAGGTCCTCTTTAAAGCAATACTAAATCTGTATCTTATAATGGCAGGACAATAAAAGTTAGTTTATTTGTAAGGGTGACACAAATAATTAAAGAAAAAAAACCTGGCGACATGTTTTTCCACGTCGTGTGATTACAAAGATACCAAAATTGCACAGATTTTTTTTTTTAATTTGGATGCTTTTATATATAAAAAAAATGTTGAAGTTTGTAAATCGAAAAATAAATTCTGTCCATAGAGCTAGTGTCTCAGGCTGTTTTTTTGTGTGGTGGATTGAGTTTTATCGATACCAATTTGCAGTTTTTTTCTATGACAAGTGGTGACAAACTGCAATTTTCCCATTTTCATTTTGTTTCTGATAACAGCAACTAGCAAATTGGTTCATTCATTTTACTTGTAATAGACTGGACTTTTACAGACTTATGGAAATTATAAAATAAAAAAAAAAAAAAGATAGCAAGTTAAACAAGAATTGCATCTAACAAACACCTATGTCATATCTCAAACCTCCAGAATGGGTTGTCCGGTCTAAGTTCACAAGTCTGCAGCCACAATCTGCCAGTTGATAGGGTGGTTTCACACTGGCGTTTGCATACGCCGCGCACCGAACGCAGCCAAACGCATGAGTACTGCGTTCCTATGTTTAACATGGGAACGCATGTGCCTGCGTTTGCGCTCGGATGCGCACAATTTGTGCACCCTCCGAGCGCACTCCGAACGCAGCATGTTGCATTTTTTGTGCTATCGCTTGTTTTCTCTGCAAGCGCACAAATGACGCATAGATGTCAATGGATCGCAGTGTCCTCCGCATGATAACGCAAGAGAACACTGCGGATCTCACTGAAATGTCTCCCGGTGGCCGCCGGTAATTACCGGCGGCCACCAGGAGATCAGCTACAGCCTCCACTGATCTCCCACCGGTGTGTTAGCGGGGAGAATAGGGGAGGTCGGCGCGGGAGATTTGAAGCAGCGATCAGCTGTGTTTTCTCTCCTACACTGATATCACCCTATTCAGTGTCAGCGCGGGAGATTTAAACAGTGTCAGGTCAGCTGCATCTCCCCACTGACACCGGTGGGGAGTCTCCCTCCTCCCGGCCGCCCCAAGACAGCTGATTGGCTGGCCGGGGTGCATATTAATGTGAACGCATGCGGAGATTCTCTGCTGCGTTTACATTAATATGGCTGCGTTTGCACTGCGTTTGCGTCTGCATGCCATACGCATGCAGACACAAACGACAGTGTGAAACCAGCCTTAGAGCAGGAATGGCAGTCACGTGTCAGCATGAATGATATATGTAGACTAACAGCAGACAAAAAGGTGTGCAATCTAGCTCAGGACTGAAGAGTTATGGGTCTAGACCGGACAACCACTTAATTGTCTACAGCAATATATTGTATTGTATATATATGTATTGCTCAGATGAAGACAGAAGTACAAAGGAAAATCTAAACAAGCAATCCTTAAGTACTATTGACCAGAATTTGGTTTGATTACAGCTTATCTCAGAGGGGGGTTAGGATAAAACATATTAACCTTGTCGCTGGTGAAACTCTTGGGGATAGTCAACTCTTGGTTTCTTTCTGTTGTTATGAATATCATAATCTTCTGGCCGACGCCTATATAAATTAAATTTAAGAATTAAACAGAAAACTAGGTGACATTTCTTTTCTTAGTACATACCTCAAGAAGCCAGTCTGAAGTAACATCAAAAAAAGCCAAAAACAAAACATCCTGATATTATCAGGTTTAAAACACAGACTACAGCAATGACCACTGCGCTTCATGCTCACATAACTAACTGCCAAACACCCTGCAATCGTAAGCAAACTTACCTAAGAATACAGGCAGAAAAGAGATTTAATTTATAAAGCTGCTCAAACATACAAAAATGTCATCCTGGAATCTCTGTGCCCTGTCCCAAAGTGTTATAATGTGACAAGTATTACATATAGGAAAGTAAAAGAATATTTCATGGCATCTTGCTCTTCATTCTATAAACAACTGGATTTGTCCTCGTGTCAATGTTTAAAAGAAATCTGTTGCCATGATAATGCCATCCAAAGTGCAGATGTTGTTGTAGAGCGGAGTACATTAATACATAGTTTTATGAGAACATGTGATTTATTTAAAAGGGACCCAGTCATGTTTTTTGTTATTAAATGCCCCCAATGTTTTTAGATCTTTTACTCTGCATTAATAACATTTTTTTCTCATCCTAAATCATTGTATTTATCCCAAAAAAAGCACTTTAGATACTAGATGTTTTCATTAGCTAGCTGCAAACAGTCATCTTGATAGTAAGTAGAGATGTCACTCAACTGCAGTCAGGGCCAAAATTCAACTAATGCTCTCAGAAGGACCTGTGGTGATGTCAAAGCCATGTGACTACAATGGGTGGAGTGAAGTCTACAATTGTCCTTCATGCAAGGCCTGCTTAGCTCTGAACATTACAGTCACATGGCCGTGACATCAGACAGGTCCTTCTAGAGAGGACTGGATGACTTTCGACATGTCTGCAGTTGAGTGATGTCTGATAACCACCTGGATGACTGTTTGGGCAGGAAAACATGCAAATATCAAAAGTGTTTTTTGGGGATAAATACAATGATTTAAAAACAAAACAAACAAAACAGGTTACTAATGCACAGTACATGAGCCAAATAATATTGGGGTAGTGTAATAAGAGAGGATATGACAGGTTCTCTTTAAACCTCAGCTCTTGTTGTTTTATTTTGGCTCAGTGGGAGGTTTTATCAATGACTGATAGCTCTTTGTATAAGGGGATACACAGAGATGGCTATCAGTCATTGATAAAAACCGCCTACTGGATCAAAAATAGTAGAAGTTTAAAAGAAAAAAGTTAATATGAATCTTTTCTCACAAATCTATACATAATCTTCTCCCCTGCTCTATAACCTGGTATCTGCAGATTGCACTGCATCTTCATGATGACAGGTTCCCTTAAAAGAGGCTCAGTCAGCTGTCCTGGCATCATTGACTAGTAAATACGTCCTTTCCCATGAAGTGGCCAATCCCGATGATAGCATTAAATTGTGCTGTTATTGTTCCTACAAATGCAGTAATACATAAGACCATGGGAACTGCAGCACAGACTGCCAGCTTCCAACCAGTGTGCAGTCTAAAAGGGACCCCATTCATTAACAATGAGGAATGGAAACAGCCAGCTGCTACAGTCTTCACTAATATCCACGATTACAACAGTGGAACTACAAAATGCAGAGTTCCCAGAGTCAGAGACCCAGAACTTGATATTTCAGGGGAATAATAGTTACTGACATAGATGCCAGGAGAGGTGACAAGTCATCATACAACAGATACATAGCAACCTATGCAGCTACCCGCATTGAAAGCAAAAGATATACAGCAGCCAATTTACACCACTGAAGAAAATAGTCATACGAGGTGTATGGTAATGTAATCTAGAAGTGCAGACATTTCACTGAGTGGTAACATATTAACCCCTTCCCAACTGGGCAATTTCACACTTTAGAGCTCATATTTTCTCCCCTTGTTTCAAGAGCCAGAACATTTTTGTTTTTCCGTCGACAGTCAAGAGTTTTTTTTTTTTGTTTTTTTTTATTTGTTGCATGGGATGAGTTGCAGTTTCCATTACTAAATGAATTTTACCATACAAATATACTGGGAAGAGGGTATTAAAAAAAAAAAAAAAAAAAAGGATTACATTTTTGTTTAATGTTTAGCTGTTTACACTGATGGTCACTTTACACACACCAACTTCTTGTCCAACTTCTGACCAACTTACTGGTTGCAGTGAAATCATGGACACATTGCTCCATTTTGTGGACTGTGTACAAATGTAACAATGTGTCCATGATTTTACTGCAGCCAGCAAGTTGGTCAGAAGTTGGACAGATAAGTTGGTGTGTGTAAAGTGGCCTTTTTTTTTTTTTTTTTTTAAGGCGAGCTGAACCTGTGACCAATAGACGCCAGCGTGAAAATGTCCTTCTATAAAGCACAGCCACAGGCTTCATAGGAGCAGTTGGGCCGGCTTCACACCACGGTTTCTGAGCAGTCAGGCTGTGTCTGGTGTTTTGCAGGACGCACCAGAAAACAGCCTGACAGCTCTGGACAAACCGAACCGGAGGGTTAATATGCCCTCCGATCCGGTCTGCAGCCGGAATCATTAGAGCGGCTGCTGCCGCTTGTCCACATGATCATTTTTCAGTATCGCAAGTAGCTGGGAGCTATCCGCGGTTCTGAAATGAGCTCTCCAGCTGCTGAGGTTCAGCAGTGCTCGCCGCTAAACTTCAGCAGCCGGCGTCCGGGAACCGGACAGATTCTCTGTCAGATCCAGCGCACCATAGACTCCCAAGTTAGGGGGCACCGGATTGCACCTTGCTTAACTTTTTGCCTTGGACACAAACGCTGCAAGCTGCGATTTTGTGTCTGGGACAAAAACCAAATGCAGCCTGATGCTGCAGCACAGGGACAAAACCAGATGGCAAATAGCTGCCATCCAGCCCAGTCTGGTACAATAGGCTTACATTATGTCCAAAATCGGGTCCGGGGCTGTCAGGTTCACACCAGACAGCCCCCGGACCGATAAAACTGTGGTGTGAAACCGGCCAAAGATGGCAGTCACAAGGGCCTTCTGGACACCATGATGACCCATCAGCTGACAGGTATTGGTACATGCGCTATGTTAACCTCTTCACCCCCGGGAGATTTTCTGGTTTTCCCTCTCCTTCCATGAGCTATAACTTTATTTTTACGTCAATATAGACATATGAGGGCCTATCCTTTGTGGGACGAGTTGTACTTTTCAATGACACCATTTATTTTACTTTTACAGTTATCTAGGTGGTGAAAAAAATTCAGAAGGAAGTTTTTACAGATAAAGAGCTGTGCTTTTGTCGTCATTTTCCACATCCCGTAGCGTTTTCATTTTTTGGGATCTGGGGCTGTGTGATGGCTTATTTTTTGCGGCTTGAGCTGACGTTTCTAATAATATCATGTTTGGGTGGATGCACTGTTTTGATCACCTGTTATTGCATTTTATTGCAATGTTGCGGAGATCAAAACAAAAAAACATAAGTTGTACTTTTTCTTCGGTTACACAGTTTACAGATCTGATATATTATATTATATATATTCTACCAAATATATGTATATATTTTTTATAGTTTTATTTTCAATGGGGCAAATGGGGGTGAAGGGGGTGATTTGAATTTTTTTTTTTTTTTTTTTAAATCCTTTATTTTGCATGTGCCTCAGCAATGCACAGTGCAATTGCTCGTGTTATGCAGAGATGCTTCAGCATCCCTCTGCACAGCACAATCGCATTCTGCCAATGACACTGCTCGGACATCACTGGCAGGAAGCGAGTCATGACAGCATCCGGGTAATCAGCTGGCCCCACACTCATGGCAACGCATCAAGGACCCATTATCTCATCACAGGGCCTTCAATGCCAGTGGGGGACAGAGATCCCTACCGTGGTGCTTTACAATAATTGACAGCGCGATCTAAAGGGTTAACAGTGACGCTAGGATCGCTGATCTGATCAGTCCAGTTAGCTGGACATCAGATGACATGAGCTGGCCTTATCCCCTGCACAGCGCGTGAGCTCGCATCTAAGAGGGACACAACTAAGGGTGTAGATATACACTCTTGGTCATGAAGGGGTTAAGGACCACCATTGTCACATTGGTTATAGAAATAAGGTGATTGAATAACAGACGGAATTTGCTAATTATGTTGTGGGCTCATTCAAGGGGACCTGCCATTCTGCACACACATTGGGAAGGGGTTAATTGGAAGTAATTTAGGCCAATATATCTACTGCAATGCATGCTTAAACTTTATTGAATATTTATTTAGTATTACTAGTTATCAGTCAAGTGCAGATTTCATGACCTAGCTAATACAACATTCTGAAGTTCTTATCACTGCTGTTGACTTCCAACTGGATACTAATTAGGAATTGTCAGTGTAAATGAGAAACTATGGAAACATTTATACATAAAACACAAATAAGGGTTAAAATCCTTCTAAAGCAATGACTTATATACAGCTCAGATAAGTCACCATGAACAGTGCCCAACACCTTATTTTTATATATGTTTAAACTAAATTATCTGGTGAAACTTTACACTCTGAGCAAGAAGCACAGCAGTTGCACATAAAGCAAAAATAAGATAGTAAAAAAAATTAAAAGCTGGTGTAAAGAGGGAACATACCGCAATCTTGTAGAGTGCATTTATGACCGGTATAAAATATAGCAACAGTTCATACAGAAGTCCACTAAGGATTTAAGCTGTAAGCCGCACATATACAAGGTGGACCTGAGAAGGTGTACTGGTGGTGTTACAACATATATTGCAGTCCATTGCAAAAGTGGAGTAAAAAATAAAAATCACATCTATACACACTTTAGTGTAATGGTAACCTCAGCTTACAACTTCTTTGTGCTCAGTCCATTTAAAGCAAAAAAACGGGAGGAAAAAAAAAAATTAAAAAAGTAAAAGAAATGAAACGGGGGGCTGTCAGGTTTCCTCCTACCTAATCGGTGGTGTCCTGTTAGGTTGAAAGAAACAGGGAAGTGGAGCTGGCTCTCTACCTACCACCGTAATGCCCACAGTAAACCAACACATCCAGTCTTTTGGAGAAACCTGTTAGCTTTTTATGCAATTAGGCTATATAGGGGAAAAGCGATTGGCTGAAGGGCTTTTTAAGCATCAGTTCTTTGAAAGCCTTCTCCAATTCTGAAACCATGTTACACCCTCTTTTCCTGGTACAGGATGTTAAGTTCATAAAGCAGTGGAAATAACCAGGCCGATCCACTAAATATTTATAGTCCACAGGTACTGCCAGCATCTGGATGGGACGTACAAGACACAGCAACAGCCACACTTTCTGGTTTGTTGCCGGGTCTCCAAGTGCAACTTGCTCCCCTTTCCACAGAACCTAAACCGGTTTCAGGAGCTCAGCATGATGTATTCACTGTGGGATTATTTATAGATCACAATCTGCTTCTAAAACACATCATGGTGAAGCCATATGGAAATAGTCCCAACAAGGCTCCTCTTCAAAACAAAGCAACATTTTTTTTTTTTTTTTTTTAAAGCTTTATCTCCCCATAGGGAGGTGGCATCTTCTGCAACACCAATATTGATCCTTTATAAAAGTCCCATATCTGAAAGGCTGAAAGGGGATATCCTTGGTTATACCTGAAAGAAAAGGCTTTTAACAAGAAATTAACATACTTTCCTTGGGTAAGTAGATTTAATTCCTCAAACTTGGTTCTACCTATGCATTCAGGAGGGTTGTGGTTTTGTTTTTTACTCTCAATATTAAATATCTAGTCTATTCTAGACTAAAATATATGCTCTTCCCTGACAGATCTTGACAAATTGGAATGCAACATGAGAGTGGGTAGAATGGATTTGGTCAGGAGGAATGGGGCCAAAAAGAAATCCTCAATGAAGCCACAAACTCTTCCATGCAGCTTGAT
This sequence comes from Allobates femoralis, assembly GCA_033576535.1. Classification (NCBI taxonomy): domain Eukaryota; kingdom Metazoa; phylum Chordata; class Amphibia; order Anura; family Aromobatidae; genus Allobates; species Allobates femoralis. The sequence continues at coordinate 293,623,431 of JARQOC010000003.1, forward strand.
GTGAGGATTTTATGCTCTTCATCACTGGCACCGCCATGTGTGCTGTGTTGTCCGTCACGTTACTCCAGCACAAGTGCCTACTATCTGTCCAAAGAACGTTTCTAACCTTCCCACTTCTCGTGTTGCTTCGCGGCGTGAGGGACGACCTCGCGATCTGGGCTGAGAATTCATTCTTCTCTTGTGCCTCATTTTGTGAATGACTTGATACAAGTCAATGCTTTCATCCGTTGGAAACAAAAGGCAAAGCTGGGTTCCACATTCTGGTTCAATTTCCTGGAAACAGTTAACAGTTATTAACATATTAAATAGGACGTCACATAATATGCACACACGTAAAAACATTGGCATTACCCCCCAGACAAGAAGATTTGATCAATTCTAGCATAATATATTCCCCACTCTGTCTTTCAAAATAAAGGCACCATGCAAGCCAAAAAAAAGTGATTGCCAACAATACCAGCAGAATGTGTCAGTGTAAAAAGACAGCCCGGAAATACTCCAATGGAACCACCCCCTGTAACATGAATGTCAGCGTGCAGGAAAAGGTTACAAAAAAACAGCCAATTGACTGGGTGAAAGGAATTTTGAAGGGAGCAGGGGGGGGGGGGGGTGTACACTAAAACAGATCTTCAAAAAAGTCAATGTAGATAGAAAGCTTATCTCACCTGCCCATCCCGACCAATCTTCACTGGTTTATGTTCATTCCATGGGTTGGCCAAATGGACGGACTTTGTAAATGGCAGCTCCCTCCTAATCAGTTATAAGGTGGGAAAATAAAAAAATTCAAACAGAGGCCCCATTCTGACACGTTCTTTTAGATCATCCATGCGGACAAAAATTGACAGGTTTTCATCGTTGTGGCTGCTTTTACTACCAGCATTTCAATGATTTTATCCTACGCAGCAATAAAATTGTTGCAAACTTTCCCTACATATTGCAATATTAGAAATAGACAGCATGAGAATTGCATGTATGGCAATTTTAAAATAATGGACTCAAGTCTGACTTTTTTAAGACAGACTAGGTAAAAAGGAGATTTTTGTGTACTCACCAAAAAATCCTTTTCTCTTAGCCTCTAATTTTGGGACACAGGACCATGGGTGTTATGCTGCTGTCCACTAGGAGGCGACACCAAGCATAATCTGAAAAAGAATAAAGTGGCTCCTCCTCTGCAGTATACACCCCTCAGGCAGGCCTTGCCTCACCAGTTTTGTGCTAAAGCAGTAGGAGAAGTAACAGACAAAAGCTTAAGCCTGTACAAAAGGCAACCTTATAGTAACTCATGAACTAAAAGATCACTACAAAAGCCCTATACGGGCAACAGGGAGGGTGCTGTGTCCCCCAACAAGAGGCTAAGAGAAAAGGATTTTAAGGCGAGTATACAAAAATCTCCTTTTCTCCTTCGCCTCATTGAGGGACACAGGACCGTGGGACGTCCCAAAGCAGTCCCTGGGTGGGAAATAATAATGACAGTTGTGGAAGTTGTGGGCCAATCTGGAGCTACAAGAGTTACAGTTACTACTTCTGCTTGGATTTTCTTGAGAATCCTGGGAATAAGAGGGATTTTGGGGGGGGGGGGGTATGGGAGGAAGAGATAAGGGAGGGAGAATTGGGCCCATGGAATCGCAAGAGCGTCCGCGTCGAGGACCTGGGGATCCCTGGAACTGGCGACGAAGGGACGGAGCTTGTAATTGTCCCTGGAGGCTATCATGTCTACGTCTGGGAAGCCCCATCTGAGGCAAATTTGGTGGAATACCTCTGGGTTCAGGGACCACTCTTAGTCTGACCCCCCGTGACAGATAGTCGGCCGCCCGGTTGTCTACGCCTGGAATGTGGATTGCTGAAATTGCGTGAATGTGTAGCTCGGCCCATTGGAGGATTTCAGTCAATTCCGCCATGGCTGAGCGGCTCCGAGTCCCTCCCTGCGATTTATGTACGCCACTGCCGTTGCGTTGTCCGTCTGGATTCGGACATGTAGGCCCATCAGGTAGGATTGCCAGTACAGGAGGGCTCGAAGGATTACCCTGAGTTCTAGGATGTTTATGGGCAGGGAGGCTTCCTGGAAGCTCCACGTGCCCTGTTGCTGTGTGGCCGAGGAAGGTCGAGCCCCAACCGGAGAGACTGGCGTCGGTGGAAATGATTGTCCATGTGATCAGGAGAAACTATCTGCCGCGAGAGAGATGGGGGGACTCTATCCACCTGAGGAGTGACTGTCTCGCTGATCTGGAGAGGTGGACTGGGCGATCGAGACTGCTGAGGGAGCGGTCCCAAGTTGCCAGCAGAAAGCGCTGGAGGGGCCTGGTGTGAAATTGGGCAAATGGAACCGCTTCGATGGAGGCCACCATCCTGTCCAGAATCCTCATGGAGAATCGGAGTGTCCGAGGAGAGGACTGCCCGAGACTAAATACCAAACAGCAGGGCGGCCCGCTTCTCTGGGGGAAGGAAAATGCGGGACTGGGCTGTGTCTAAAATCATGTCCAGAAAGGTGATCCGCTGAGTAGGAACAAGGCAAGACTTCTTGACACAGATGATCCAGCCCAGGCGACGGAGAATCCAAAGATATCTGCAGGCTTTCGAGACACCCTGAGCGAGAGGGGGGCTTTTATCAGGATGTCGTCCAAGTAGGGTATTGCTAGAATTCCCTTGGACCAAAGAATGGCCACTACTGTTGCCATGATTTTTGTAAAGACCCGGGAGCCGTGGCAAGGCCGAATGGTAGAGCGGTGAACTGGTAATGTTGAGACCCTACTGCAAAGCGCAGGAATTGTTGGTGACATGCAAGGATGGGAACGTGGAGGTAGGCGTCCTGGATGTCTATGGAGGCCATGAATTCTCCTGGCTCCATAGATGCTATTACTAAACGAAGGGACTCCATCCTGAAGTGTCTCAACCAGAGCTTGGTGTTGAGAAGCTTCAAGTCCAAAATGGGGCGAATGGAGCCACCCTTTTTTGGGACCACAAAAAGTTTGGAGTAAAATCCCAAAAAGTGTTGATGCTTTGGAACGGGGATGATAACGCCTGCTTCCTCAAGGGAAGAAATGGCTTGGTGAAAGCCGGAGATAAGTTTGGGGGTCTTTCGGTGGCCGGGATAGAAAAACACGGTCTTGGGGGAAAAGAAGAAAATTCCATCTTGTACCCCACCAAGACAACGTCTTGGACCCAGGCATCGTCGAATACTAATACCCAAACTGACTGGAAGGCCCTGTGGCAGCCCCAAGGTTGGGGTTGGCGTCATGAGCGATTGGCTCAGGAACCAGAGGGTCGAGTGTGTGTGTGTTACGAGGGCGCCAGGAAGGTGCTGGCTTGTAGGAGGGCCTTTTTCTGTCCTGGCGGGCGGGGGAGGATTTGGAAGCTGAGGGACGAAAGGAATGAAATTGGAAATTTCTCTTCTTAGGGATTGTCCGTTTGCGTTTTGCCTGCAGAAGGGGAGGTACTTTTCCAGTCGGTGGTGTCCGATATGATTTTATCAAGCTTATCGCCGAATAGGCAAGAGCCCTCAAAAGGAGAGATTGGCGAGTGATTTTTTTAGAGGCTGAATCGACATCCCAGGATTTCAGCCAAAGGGCCTTGCGAATGGATTTGTTGCCAGAGGCCTGGGCGCCGCAGGATGCGGCATCGAGGCAAGCTGTGGCAATGTATTCTCCCGCCTGACCAATCTGATCAGTCAGGCCCGCTAGTTCCACGGGAGGAACTTGGGGCAGAATACCCCTATGGAGGTTCTTGGCCCAGGAGGCCACAGCCAGGGAGATCCAGGTGGCTGCGAATGAAGGGCAAAGAGAAGCGCCCAAGGCTTCGAAAACAGATTTCGCCATGGCCTCAATGTGTCTGTCTAGTCCTTAAGGGAGGCCCCGTCTGCCAGGGGTAGGATGGTGTTGGTAGCTAGACGTGACACTGGGGGATCCACTGCTGGTGAGGTGGTCCACTTTAGGCGAACGTCCTTAGAGAAGGGATAAAGAGCCTTTAGACGCTTTCTGGATTTAAAGCGCTTCTCTGGGTGTAGCCATTCCTTGGTAAAGATGTCGTCAAAGTCTTCTAGGTAAGAGAAGACCCGAGGAGCTGGTTTAGTACGTTTAACCGACACTTTCCGTGTGGGCGGCTTGCCATCAGAGTCGACCTTAAGGGTGTCATTTACTGCTAGAATTAGGGAGTCTACGGTGTCCCTGATTCCCGAAAGTTGGTCAGAGTCTATATCTGGGTCCAAATCTGATATGGAATCGGAATCCGATGGAGCCAAACGTGCTGGAGAAGGTGGTCTCCAGTAGAAGTCTCTGGGGGAGGGGGATCGGGACAAGGGGGACGTGCGAATCCGCTTCCTCTGTGAGCGGTCTCGTACCACTGATTCCGAATCTGGTGGCCCAGGGGCAGCGTTCCCTGGTGGGCTAGGGTCGGTCTGCTCCGATGGATTAGGTCAAATCGCAGAGGCAGGTGCTCTAGAGCCGCCATCAGGTTTTCTGAGAATTTAATCAGAGTAAAGGTGGACCGAGATAAGGAAAGAACCACCACAGGTGGGGCAGAGACCACGGACGGGTCAGTGGTAGGCTCCTGAGCTGCCTGTATGGTCTGTGGTCTACAAGCGAGGCACAGTGGAGAGTTATGAGCCGAGGGTAGATTCTTATTGCACCCTGAGCAGGCGTAGTACACTGTGGTGGCTACGATGGCTGTACGGGTGCTCCTTGTGTGAGGCATCTACTATAGCCAGTAGTGAGGGTGCCAGCAGTGTGGGGGGAAGGGGGCTGGGGAGGCTTTGCTTACCCGTGCCCAGGCTTCCGGTGCCGCCTGTGGTGGGTCCAAGCAGTGGAGGAGCACAGATGCAGCGTTCTGTGCCTTCCTCCGTGATGGCTTTTGTGTAAAGTGCGGGCTTCTGCGGGGAGACGAAGGGCGGAGCTAAAACGGTGGGCAGAGAGCCCGCGCTCAATCCCCATTGGTTGGCCAGGGGGAGGAGCGGGGCTGCCTGGCCGAGAAAACGCTGCCCAAGTGCGACAGGGGCATGGCCAGCGCGGCCGAAAAGACCCGGTCTTTTCCACAGTGAGCCCTGTCTGTGGGTGGGGCCTAGGCGGAGCTCCGCGGAGGCTGGGGTGGTGCCTTTAAGAGGAGCCCGATCGCGGACGTCAGCGATTGGTTTGAAGGCGGTCCGTGGGCGGGATAGCTCCGGAGGCCGCAACAGAGGCCTGGGCCTAAATCTTTGGCGGCGGCCTGGACCGGGAGGCCGGCGGTGTGGAGCCTCGGGTCCGGGGCTGTGCTGGCCTGGGGGGGTGGGGTGGCGGCTGCAATGGTTCTATTACCCTCTCAGCTGGGAGCTATGGGTCCGATGCAGCCGCAGCACGCTGTGCTGGCTATGGACAAGTAGAAAGGGGCTTGCTGGCCCTGAAACAGAGCCAGGAGCCCCTGAGAGCCAATAAGGCACCCACCTTTTTTGGTCCCTATCCTCTGTGCCTGATCACCATCAGGCAACCCCTGCTGCAATTACAGGTGAAATGGGCCGTGGCTACTCAGACTACTGAGGTAGCCAGTCACCAGCCCATGCACGTGATGCCCCAGAACAACACCCCCTCCGGAGTAGCCCAGGAGAAGCTGAGAAGCTACCAGGAGGGGGCTGGTAAAGTGAGGATGGGGAAGGGGAAAAGGGGGGTGGGGGGCTGCCATCAGGGTGCAGATTCTTACCTCGTCCAGAGAAGTGTCGAGCTCAAGACGTGGACACTGTTCTCCTGTGTACCAGGGATTTCGGCGCCTGATGACCCTACCGACCGGCTCTGGAAGGCGAGTGGGTAGGGGAGCGACTGGCCTCAGGATTCTCCAGGACCCGCTTCAATGAAGGAATGGATGGCCCTGGCCCAGAGAGGGAGAGTTAACAGTGCAACCAGCTTACACTGGACTCTCGATCTCAATGCATGGTGACGGATTGGCTAAACTGCTCTGTATTCCCTGATGAGTTCATAGAAAAAAAATTAAAAATTGAACAATAAAAATCTAACTAATAAATTCTGAGAGAGACCCGTCTCTACCTCCTAAGACACTAAGCTACAACTGAGTTTCATTTGTGCCAGTAGGTGGGTGTACACTGCTGGGGAGGAGTTGCTTTTCTGTTATTTTGCATAGTGTTAGCCTCCTGATGGCAGCAAGCATACACCCAAGGTCTTCCTGCGTCCCCCAATGAAGCGATTAAGAAATTAAACTTACGATCCCGGGGACGGTGCAGCAGCGGCGCAGTGGAACTGCCGCTGGATTGCAGGAGCCATCCGCCCGCGCAGTAGACCCTCTGAGGTGGAAGGGGAGGACACGCCTATTAGGCGTACTTCAGGAAGGGCTGCCGGAATGCTCTGCATCAGGACCCTGGAGGATGAGGCACAGTGGGATAAGGGGTCTCCCATCTGCCGGATTCTGCAGTGGGTTGCAGGCATTGTGCCCCAGGATCCCAGAAGGATGGGGCATCCCTGGGGGATAGGGAGCCTCACATTCTCCAAAAACTTGCAGAGTGTTCTGCAGGCATCGTGCCCCAGGATCCCTGAAGGATGGGGCATCCGTGGACGATGGGGCACAGTGGAATAAGGGTCTTCCTTCTCCGGAACACTGCAGTGGTGTGCTGCAGGCATAGTGCTCCAGGATCTCTCGAGGTAGAAGGGGTCCACCAACTGCCGGGACTCTGCAGATGCTCTGCAGGCATCGTGCTCTAGGATCACTGAGGATGGGGTATAAAAGGCCTTACCTTGTGCTGGCTCCTTCCATCCATAGTCCCTGGGAGGGGAGAATGGGGAGGGCAGTGGATCTATGATGCTAGCACAACTGCATCCCAGGGTTCCTAGGCAGGGAGGATGGGGAGGGTTGGGGGGATCCCAGACACAGCCCCGTGCACCTTCAACCCAGCGTCCCAACTGTGGGGGCTGGGGAGGGCCATAGAGTATTTTGATGGTTGGTGGAGAGCAGAACGCAAAGGAACCGTCGCCAGTGTAAATAAGATAAAAATAAAAATACTGTCCCTCGGCGCAGAAGGGGGTACGTGGGGGTAACACTCCATGTTCCCATCTGTTGATGGTTGTGGGATATCTGTATGCAAAGGCAGTCGCCCGTCTATCTTGATTTGAGGGAAAAAGTACGGAAAAAAGAAAATAAAAGATAATGAAGAGGGCATTAAATCGCATCTGCCTCCCAATGACACTAAGCTGAAACTGCTGAGGCAAGGCCTGCCTGAGGGGTGTATACTGCAGAGGAGGAGCCACTTTAATCCTTTTCAGATTCTGCCTAGTGTCGCATCCTAGTGGACAGCAGCCTAACACCCACAGTCCTGTGTCCCCCAATGAGGCGAAGGAGAAAAGAGGGGAAAAAAACCAAAAAAAAAACAAAAACAAAACAGTCATGTTGAAGGGAATCTGTCAGCAGGTTCTTGCCATGTAAGCTGGACACAATGTTTCAGGGGTTAGAAAAAAAAAAAAAAAAAGTCAACTGTGCTTCTCTTTTCAGGGTCTGTGCTATTGTTTATGTAAGGTAAATGATTTACCACCTCATGATTACCATTACTAGACTACATTTAGCTAAAAGAAAAAAAGGTTTGGTACTGTTCAACTGGACTACTTTGTCACGTGCATGGCAGTCAGACAAGCCCCCTCCTCTGAAACCTCACTGTCAATGTACAATCTTTATAGAGAGCCTGATGCGGGCAGGGGCAGCTCTCACAGCTCTGCTGAATGGCTGAAACTAAATGTTTTGACTTTGACAAAACGGCTACACCCAGTAATCTAAATTAAACATTGTTAGTTTCCGAATCCCTGGCTACATCATGCTTCTCTCACATGAGGTAGCAAAGCCTGCTGACAGATTAACAGCACAATAGATTATAATGTACGTATTCGGTCCATGTCAAGCACTTCTATATTTGCCAGAAAAACAGACGTCTTGGTGAAAATAGTAAACCCATTTCACCATTTTCACACTTTATTTTTATATATACCATTTTTCTACAAAAATATATAATTTTTTTTTTTTTCCCAAATATCTTTATTAGATTTTCTTAGTTATAAAAATCACAATAAGTTCAGTAAATGAATCTGTTACATCCAACAACCTCCATCCAAAGAGAAAAGTGTCCCAACAATAGACCCTCCAAATCTAAATAACCCCTCCCACCCACCCCTTTAGCACCGCATCATCTCACTCCATCAGATATCCCTGCAAATCTATAGTTTTCCGTCTCGCCTGGCTCTATGACGATCAGCCCTGCTGCAATTCCAGACGGCTCAATGATTCCCGTAGTTGTTTTGTCAGGTACCATTCTGAATTTTTGAAAGGTGTGACCACTGATTTTACCTCAGTGTCCGTTAGGCAATGCGTAATAAAATTTCTCCACTTTTTGAAAAACTTTGTCGGCAACTTATCTTTGTTTGACTCCGCCTCTATTCTTTCCAGTGTCATTGCCTTCTTTATATCTGATATTACTCCCCCTCGAGACGACGGGGTAGCCTCCAACCATGCCCCGAGTATCGCCCTTTTAGTAAGGATCGCTATGGTATGCAGTAATTTCTGAACGTCTTTGGGTCCGTGAGAACTTATAATGCAATGGAACAGCCATCCCTCCCTCCCCAATGTCGTCCCCATGCCCGTCACCGACCTAGCCATGCTCTCTACGAACTCCCACAGTGGGCGAATTTTAGTACATTCCCACATCCCATGTAGCAAATCTGTATCCTCTGTTCCACACCTCGGGCATGACTGCCGCCTGTCAGTGTCAGGGTTTTGTGTGTAGGTCCTGAACCCATAAATTGCCGAGTGCATGAACCTAAATTGAGTGTCACGCCATTGTTCATTAACCACATTTTCTCTTAGGGCCCTCCACCCCCTTAATATCATGTCTTCCGTACCATCTGATCCCAAACGTCGTTTCCAACCCTTGAAGAGCCCCCCACGTCGGGTAGGTAAGAGCAGTCCCCTCAAGTCCCTGTATAGCGATGAAACACTAGTGTTGACTGTTCCTTTTCTTACCAAATCGTCCCAAGCATTCACCATGCATTCTGTGTGTACCCTATCTAGCTTCCTCATGATGTGAAATTCAAGCTGGTTATATTGCAGTGTGTGAAACTCTGGTAGGCCCCGAGCATTCATTATTTCTCTCCTCCCTAACCATCTAGCTTCCGATGAGCACAGAAGATCTCCCACTGTCTCCACCCCCTTCTCTTTCCACTGCCTAAATAGAACGTTCTCTCTTCCCAATGGGAACTCCGGATGTGCCCACAGATCCACATATTTAGACATGCGCCAGGAGAGACCCATTTTTTTGCGAACTAATTTCCACGCTGCCAGCGTATCTCTGAACAGCATATACTGCTTGACCGCAATAGGGAGTTTTGCTCTCGGGGTGTGAAGAACCGAAGCCAAACCCCAGGGTCGGCATAAGGCCGATTCCATCTCGAAATCAGAGAATTTACTGGTCTTCCCCAGCCAGTCCAGCACATGCCTAAGCAGGCACACCACGTTGTATCCCTTGACATCTGGAATTGCCAGCCCAATCTCTTCCCGAGACAACATAAGTGTGCTCAGACCGATCCTAGGGCGCTTTCCCTGCCACATGAATCTGTTGAAGGCCCCGTTCAGCCGTGCCACATCCCCACTGCGGAGCATCAGAGGTATCACCTGCAACGGGTACAAGAGCCTGGGAAAACACATCATTTTAAGGAGGTGACCCCTACCCAGCAATGAAAGAGGCAGTTTCTCCCATCTCCGGAGGTCACGCTCTATTGCCTGTATGATCGGCAGGAAATTTAGTTTGTAAACCAAGTCTGCAGTTCTAGCTATGCGTATTCCCAGGTATTTGACCGAATCTTTCACCATCGGAATTCCTAGAATATTGGGTACCCTCCTCCTAGCCTCCCCCTTAGTCCCAACGCTGCCTGACAGGTAGAAAATTTCACATTTAGATTCATTCAGTTTAAAGCCCGAGAATGAGCCAAATGCTGTAATCTGAGGAAGGATCCGTGGTAGCTCCTCCATCGGGTCATTCAAATAGAGTACTATGTCATCTGCAAACATGTTGGCCCTCAACCATGCACCACCCACCGATATGCCCTGGAAACTCTCCCCACTTGAATATATAATCATTTTAAAATTTCAATGTTGAAAGTTAAGAACTTTCACAGCATAAACCTAGCACATTGCCTGGGCTAAACACCTGACACCGAGAGCTTAGGACGACACTGGGTACATGTAACATATATACACCTGGATTTTTTAAAATGTATAAATTGTCTTATTTTACTGTTGTCGAACTGAACAGAAAAAAAGACGAAGAAACCTTAAGAACCTTTGTGGATTCACAATAAAAAAAAATATATATATTTTTTTTTTTCTGTACAATTTAGACGACATGCATGAAATAAGTTAACTGAGCATACCTGCAAATCCAATCTATCTTGAAAACCCCACCAAGCATTTTCGCATTCATCCCTGCAGGAAGAACCCAGTGGATTGGTGATCCTCCATGGTGAGATTCAGAAGACAACCGGGCAAACCCTGGGAAAAGTCAAGGAAAAAACATGGACATGAAATAAATTAAACTGTTTCTGAAGACATCTCCTGGACACTTTACAGTGTCTATAGAATCATGTTGTGGGGTCCTCAGCCATCTTTGGCTCCTTTGCACTTCGTAGCTCTCACAATCTATGCTGGGCAGCTGCATTTACAGAATGGTCATCTTGACTTTATTAACTCTAGATGCCCTTTCTTCACTTATTAGATTATGATATATTACCATATATTGTGTGATGCTGTGGAAATATTCTTCGGCTCAAAATACATGCTTTCAAATTTTACACAGCCCTTGGGAGTGGTAGAATAATAAAAAATAAAAAAATAAAAAGTCGAATAAGCATCCCTGATATCGACCTAATAGCAGCAAAGTGCTGCAATCTGACAGTTTTCTACCACAGTTAAATAGCAAAGGACCTAGATCTTATATCTTAAGGAATAAATTAAACTACTTCCACATCAGGGTGCTAATTAAGGTAGTGGAGCCATTGCCATCCATCCTTCCATCTGTCACTAAGCTTGCTTTCACATTGGCAAATGTGCACGCCCATTCGGTTCCTTGAATTTCAAGGAACCACATGGACAGGCACAGATTGTGTTAACAGATTGGCAACTGATGTCCACGGACCGTTAACAGATCAATCATCAGCTTTTTTTTTTTCACGGATCCGTCCTCCATAGAGATCTGTATTATTTAATATGGACAGATACGGATCAGGGTCTGTTCACTATTTTCAAGGAAGCCCAAAAGGAAGCCCAAAATCAGAGCAGTCTCCGATTCTGGATGCATGAAAAATAACGGATCTGTGGGAAAAAAAGGACACATGGATTTCCACTCTATGACTAATCTGTGCCAATAGGATAACATGGGAGGCCATAACGGATCCGTGTCTATCCGTTTTAAAACGGATAGACATGGATTGAAAATTTGCCAGTGTCCCAATGACTTAAGAGACCAGCACTTGTTTCTCTTCTATTAATCAATGGTTCTGCAGGGACATCTGTACCACAGGAAGCAGTAAGCTAGCAAACACGTTAACACCAAACGATTCAAGTTGTGAAATGTCTAAATTTAGAGCCAATTTCCCCTGTAAAAGATGATTTTTGTGTACTCACTGTAAAATCTCTCTGAGCAATCATTGGGGAACACAGGAGACCATGGGTGTATGCTTGCTGCCACTAGGAGGCGACACTAAAGCTAAATAAAAAAATAAAAAATAATAAAACAGCTTCTCCTATACACCCCAGTCCAGAGGGAGAACTAGCCAGTTAGTGCAAAAGCAGGAGGAGAAGCATTTGAAAAACACACAGAATGGCCTAACAGAAATATATATAAGAAGGGCGGGTGTTGTGTCCCCTGATGATGGCTCAGAGAAAGATTTTATGGTCAGTACACAAAAATCTTTTCTCCATCGCCTCATTGGGGGACACAGGAGACCATGGGATGTCATAAAGCAGTTCCCGAGGGTGGGGAAAAGTCAGGACTATAAGAGGAAGGAGAACAAAGGTCGGAACCTCTAGAGAGGAGGCCGATGTCCACAGATAAACACTATCATTGTCTAAGCTCAATACAACCAGAAAAAAAGGTGTCAAGAGTAATATAAGTGGGCCAAGGGATAGGAGAGAGCCCGGAGTGTGACTATGCAGTGTCTAACATCACAAAGCATTCACTGATCTCAGGGAGACCAGTCCAAAAAAACACTGCGGGCAGCTGGCTAAAGCGCTCAACACTGAATTCCTAGGCGCATTGCCCCCTGGGAATTATGAATATGTAAATAGAGTCTGTGGAACCTCAGTTAGGAGTCTCAAACACAGGACTAGCCAGATATCCCTCCAGGGAAGGACTGTGTTTGAGACTCCTAACCGAGGCTCCACAGACTATTTGCATATGCAGTGTAAGACACTGAGTACGCTCGTAGGAAATTACGGATACATAACCTTTCTGTTCTTGGATCTTGAGCAGAGGAGATCTACTCCCTGAGACAGAAACTTGTCCACTCGGGTATGAATGTAACGAAAGGGACCAAGAAAACTTCTTGCTCTCGAAAACAGATCCGTGAACAAGAAGAGAATTCCCAGGAGAGAAAAGGAGAATTTTGTGTACTCACCGTAAATTCCTTTTCTCTTAGCCTCTAATTGGGGGACACAGACCGTGGGTGTTATGCTGCTGTCCACTAGGAGGCGACACTAAGTAAAATCTGCAAAAGAGTTAACGTGACTCCTCCTACGCAGCATACACCCCTGGGGCAGACACTGCCTCACCAGTTTGTGCTAAAGCAGTAGGAGCAAGTAAACAGATTAACGATATAATAAGGCCTGTAAAAAACCAGGCACCTATAGAACAAGTAACAGCATAGTAAAAACAACCGGGCCTGTAAGGAACAGGCACGTATGTAATATCTCAGAAGTAACCTGAGAGACCAGAAACTTGAAAAACCAGTAAGAAGGTATGAACAGGCAACAGGGTGGGTGCTGTGTCCCCCAATTAGAGGCTAAGAGAAAAGGAATTTACGGTGAGTACACAAAATTCTCCTTTTCTCCTTCGCCTCATTGGGGGACACAGACCGTGGGACGTCCCAAAGCAGTCCCTGGGCGGGAAAAGAATACATTAGACTCTTATACAAGCTGTACCCTACCGGTGAGCTGCTGCCACCAGGGAGACGCATCAACTAGAACTGCGTCTAATAAGGAAAGAAAATGAACACTGTGCTGGTACACAACAGCGTAAGCGTACGAACATTGTGTTGTACCCCAACAGAGTAAAAACTGAACCAGGTGACAGCCTCGTCTACCTACAACTGAGAAGCCTGGGCCCAAAGGAGGTAGAATGCCCCCGGTTGTACAAGTGCGTGCACGACATTATACCCGATGTAAACGGTAATATTTGCAACTGCTAAACTTCCTGAATAGAAAGTCTGTACGTGTAACCAGTTTAGCTGAGGATGTCGGCATGCGCAGTAAGCGGCCCACCAAGGGGATGAAGAACAATCTGTCAAGAGTTTCTTTGAAGGACAGAAGGAACTTCTGGAAGCTGCCGCAATAGCCTCTTAGACACGTAGAGTTCAGGTGAATCCAACGTGAGCTGAGCCATGTTGCTACGGTGCATCAGTGCTGAACGACTGAAAAAGAGCCGGAACGGTGTGGTCTTTGTTTATATAACATGACCCTGTCATCTTATGAAGAAAAATGAGACAGGTCGCAACTCAACCTATCTTGGCGACCACCTAAAAAGGGGCGCTTCGAGGAGAGCGCTAGGGTCAAAGACTCAACGGATAGGGTAAAGGTAGAGGTAAGGTTAACACCACCCTTGGTAACAAAGGTGAAGAAAAATTTTTTTTTTTTTTTTTTTGTGAAGGTCTGAAGGAAGAATCCCGCAGCACATATTAGACCGGAACGAAGTCCCATGAAACCAACCGTTGTTGTAATGAAGAAGGGGACAATGCGTGAAAATGTCCCGGATGGAAGGCGCTAACCTGAGCCCACAGCCACGCAATGGAGGCGTAACCGAGAAGGTAGCATGGGGATGTGCCCCTGAGGCACTGGAGGGAGAGAATCGATGAGACCGGAAACAGGTGTTTACCCCCCGAGACAAGGTTGTAGCGCCTGTTCGCAAAAGGAGAACTAAGTATCAGAGCTACAACCAGGTGTCAGGGCCCCACTAAGAATAGAGTTTCCGATTCTTTGAGAAAAGGACCTTGGAAAGAGGGCCTGTACGGTCTGGACAATGCCAGGGAAAACCAGTGGTGAGTGAAAATAGGCCAGCAGACTAAGTGCGCCTGGGCCAAACCGGGGTCCTCTAGAAGACTAACGCCATTGGACCTGAACCCTGCCAAGGCCCTTTGGGTGACTGCAAGGCCGTGAGATTAAATCCTCGCCTCAGACTAAGAAAGAGAGGCCGAGGGGTATCCGCACTCATAAGTTGTGAATTGTGAGCTATAGCCCCGAATACAGGTACTTGCTGTGTATTAGGAACGAAGAAGAAGAAAACCGGAGAGATCTGATTCACTGTATACTGGGTCCTACCTTGGACATTACATGAGTGGGTTACACCTGCGAGGCCCCAATGATGAGATACAAATCCCCAGGAGGAGAATCGTGTGGGGAGACCAGAGGAATGGTTGGTCAATAGGTAACCAACCCGTATGCCCTAACGTCACGGAAAGAGAAGTGACGGACTGAAGAGGGTCTGCGTCTGTGACGATGGCATCCAGATTGGAACTGGAGAAAGTTCCTCGGCATGGAATAACTAGGTACGATGATTTAGGGAGTTCACTATAGTGTGATCACCGCTGCGCAGTCCCAAAAGAACGCGTTTTGAGTGTATCCCTGGTGAGCAACCAGGTTAAATGAACTGGGAGGTCCACTGCAATGTGCAAACGCATCTGCGCAGCCTCCAAGTGAAAAAACCTTGATAAGGAGACCCTCTAGATAAGGGAGGACAACTTGTCGTCGTGATTGATAAATGGATATAATCGCTGGTATCACACAGAGCCACCGAAGGGCTAGGTAGAGAGAACAAACTATGGAGCACCCGGGAATATGTAGACAAATGTGTTGACATTTATGAAGGCCAGAAACCTTTGTACTGCCATGGATGAAAGAAGTTCAGGGAGGTCGCATAACGTTTCCCTGTTTGGGGACTACAAGAGGACTTGGTGACGATCAGTCAAGATATACATCCGCTTCAGCTGCGACCTCAATGCCATGAGGAAACGGACGGAAGCCTGAGGATTACTAAGGAAAAACGTTGTTGCAACTCTGCATCCAGTTGTGGGAGCTGAGGAAGAGGATCGTCCGAAGTTGCTTGTAAGACGGTCCCATATGGAGACGGTACTGTGCACGTGCTGCAACCCAATGTCCTGAAGAGACGGATGGGGAGACTAAGGAGTACCAAATAGTGGTGCCATCCATTGCAAACCAGACACCCAGCTGTGGGAGCTGGAGAGGATGAATATTCAGATCCGCGTGATAAGGAGTCTCATATCGAAGACGGCAATATAAAAGTGCTACAACCCAATTGCCCTGAGGAAGGCTAATGGGGAGACTGAGGGCTACTAAATCATAGCGCCATGCACTGCAAACCCAGCTCCTACAGTGGGAACTGGGGAGGATGATTGTCCGGATCCGCATACCAAAACTGTTCAGTATTGTAGAGGAACCAGGGGGGACGATTGTCCGGATCTGCGAGCCAAGCAGTCCTGTATTGGAGATCGGAACACTTAGGAACCGTCGCCATAAATGATGTTTCTCAAATCAGGAGGGGGAACGTGGAGGTAACACCCCGCGTCGCCGCCTGTTGGTTTTGGGAGATCGGTACGCACAGGTACCGTCGCCCTCCATCTTTCAGTACTCGTTCCTCTTGTGGCTAGATTGCTTGTCTAGTCGCAATGGCGCTTGAAGCCACTACGGCTGCTCCATCGGTTATCATCTGCATTGTATGCTTGCCTGACGGTCTGATGCATCCTCGCGAAGACTCTATCCCGGAGAGGAGGGAAAGTATCAGATGAATGTCTGAATCAGCTTTTAAAAACAGTTCTTAGTTGAAGATCGGAATGCTGAGAAACCGTCGTCATAATGATGTCCCTCGGAGCAGGAGGGGGTACGTGGAGGTAACACTCCGCGTTCCCGCCTGTTGTTGGTTTTGGGAGATCGGTACGCATAGGTACCGTCGCCCTCTATCTCCCGTGGGTGGTGGATGTGGACTCCAGTCGACACTGGGAGGATATATGCGGTGTGAATGGGACATGTACATCTGAAGGACCGCCTGGATTGCGTGATGAATTGTTTAACATTTGTGCGGCCGTTTCCTTTCTGTGAATTAGTCCGTGAGACATAGGACTGTCCATGGATGGAGAAGGTACAAAAAGTGTTTGTTAATGGCCTGAATAGGGTAATAACCCTCGCCAAATGTGCGACATGTCCAGCAGGGTGAGCGTGGAAGATCAGGGCCCCAGTCTAGAGAGTACATCTGACGGACAATGGCTAAACCAGCCAGCTTTCCCCGCAGTCTTTGACTTAACATGCAAATAGAGTCTGTGGAGATTTGGTCGGGAGTCTCAAAACACAGATCTAGCCAGATATCCCTCTAAGGAAAGATTCAGCTAAGGGGTGGCTCCTGCGGAGAACACCATTACCACCATAAGTGGCCCTTGTAGTCAATATCCAGCTCCCTTTCAAGCTTAGAGATATGACCAGGGAATACCAAGGCCAGGTATCCAACAACAGACAGCTGCCTAATATAGCATTCCGCTACAGGCAACGATGGTAAGCACGCCTGAGGAGGAGTGCTGTCTGTTCCATGGTTGTCCACAGTGCAAATCGGACCGGTCTGAGTCACACGTTGGGGTCTCGTCCCTGTACTGCGCCGTAGTATGGACGCAAACCTGCCCAGTTATGTATGGGGGAGAATGGTAAATCTTGTACTTGGTAAGAGTACGATTGTGGCAGTGAGGGTAGGAACTGCTGAAGTCAGAAAAAAATAACACATAATGAAGCTCCTGCAGCGACACATACAATGAAGTGTCCGCAGTGACACATATAATGAAGTGCCCGCAGTGACACATATAATGAAGTGCCTGCAGTGACACATATAATGAAGTTCCTGCAGTGACACATAAAATGAAGTGCCTGCAGTGACACACATAATGAAGCTCCTGCAGTGACACGTATCATGAAGCTCCTGCAGTGACACATATAGTGAAGCTCCTGCAGGGACACATATAATGAAGCTCCTGCAGTGACACATATAGTGAAGTTCCTGCAGTGACACATATAATGAAGCTCCTGCAGTGACACATACAATGAAGTGCCTGCAGTGACACATATAATGAAGTTCCTGCAGCGACACATATAATGAAGTGCCTGCAGTGACACGTATCATGAAGTGCCTGCAGTGACACAGTGTCTGCAGTGACACATATGATGAAGCTCCTGCAGTGACACTCTATACAGGGAAAGAAGGGGACGAACCCAAATGTGAAGGCTTGATATCCCTATAGACGTGTGGCCCTTGGAGGGGTTCTCCGAGCACCCGGCTGAGAATCACCAGCCTGGCACTGTCCTTGGTGCCATAGTGTCCCTGGTGCTGAGCCACAGCTGCGGAAGCATAAGAGCACTTACCCTGCTTGCCACATGTTGCACGTCCAGGATCCGGTTACGTCCGGGTATACAGCGACGCCAGCTCGCCCAAGCCGGTACCCCTCCGGGAACCGAGTATACAGCGGCGCCATGTGTATTCCGGGAGGAAGTGGCGACCGCTGACATGGAGGGAAGGGGCGGGCCAGATCACAGGGCTCGCTGGGATCACGCGATGCGCGAGAAGCGCGAAGAGACAACCGTTCCGCCCCCCTCTGACGCGTCCTGGGCGGGCTCCGCCTGAGATGCGCGTCACGCGAGGGGCGGAGAAAGGCGGGGACTATCGAGGCTAGGCCGAAGCCGGGGCCTGGAGTAATACGCGGCCCCGGCAAAGAGGGGAGGCCGGCGCGGAGGTCCCGCCAGACCCGGGGACAAGGCAAAAGCCAGATCGCTGCTGCACCGTGGGAGGAATCCCGGATGCAGAGAGCCATCGGTGTCCGGGTCCTGTCGGGATGGAGGCCGGAGGTATGCGGCCGCTGGAAGGCATGTGGGAAGGGGCAAACAGGGCTCCAATGCCATGGGTAAATGTGTACCTGTGGTTGGCTCCTCTACCCGGAGTCCCTGTGAGGGGAGACTGGGGAGGGCATGCTGCCATCCAGAAATCTAAAGATAGTATCCTGAAGAGGAGAGTGAGATGAGACCTCCGTCCCTCAACCCAGGGCTCAGCCATGAGGCCTGGGGAGGGCTGTTAAGAAAGGAGCCTGTCTAAACCTTGGCCCAGGTTCTAAGATGAAGCTGGGAAGGAGATGATTAGGTTCTATAAACTTAGCCCATGTGGGGAGCTGAGAAAGATTCTTCTTTTTCTTCGGAGTTGTAGAAAAAAAGAGAGAAAAGTAAAATTCTAATAAATCTATCTAAAAAAGGGAAAACAATAAAAGAGGTCTGCCTCCTAAGCGACACTAAGCAAAAACTGGTGAGGCAGTGTCTGCCCCAGGGGTGTATGCTGCGTAGGAGGAGTCACGTTAACTCTTTTGCAGATTTTACTTAGTGTCGCCTCCTAGTGGACAGCAGCATAACACCCACGGTCTGTGTCCCCCAATGAGGCGAAGGAGAAACCTAATCTGAAGACATGTCCTCTTCTGGGAGCCACTGAGGTTCCATGACCTGGTATAACCAGGAGGCCTATCCTGATCAGAATGAACCTGAGGAAGGAGTTGAGGTGGTGCTGAAGGCTCGCTTCAAAATGAGACAAGAAGGAATATACCCTACCTTAGAAAAGCAAAGAACCCGCTGGAGAGGAAGAACGTTCCAAGTGGACAGCAACATAACACCTATGGTCTGTGTCCCCCAATGAGGCGAAGGAGAAAACCCAAAATGGTGTTTTCCACCAGAACAAGGGCAGAGAAATCAGCTCGACATGGGGAAAAGGAAAGGAAGCTCGTGA